>RDPX01000300.1:863881-956499 GCA_003991215.1 Morbakka virulenta
TGGGGTGGGGTGGGGTAAGGGAGAATGATGCGTGGGATTGGTAGAATGACGGTTCAGCCGATTGCAAATTAGCTTGTGATGGGGATTATCGATGAAGATCAACGTATGCGGAATATATGCGCAAAGATGGGAGCGGAGATTCCGAATCATAACCAGAGGGATTAGGCCACCCGGGTGTGTCGGCATCCTCGTGCAACATAAAAGAAAACCAGGTCCGCTAGGAAAAGTAATCTCCGGCGACGAGTCACTGATTTTTCAGTAGAAATGGAAGGTAAAATAGCAGAACCTTAGTAGAAGAGTTTAAAAAGACCGCAATAGAAGCAGATGCCTTAGTCTCCTGAAAAGAACAACTGTTTTCTTTACAGCAGTTATTTTGATTGCCTTTCTGAACTTTTGGCTTAAACGGCTTAAAGTTCAAGAATGGAAATGGGAAAAGTGTGATTGTCAAAAGTTGCACGAGCGACAAAAAGCCGTGAATGGAAGTTAGCCTTCAGACTCCAGAGTTAATCCTCTGAAGGGGTCAACGTGTAGTTTGGAGTTTGGATTTTAAATATACCTTTTGTGACATCAGTTCTGGGAGTTTTTTAAACACCTCCTTTCCATCTACATTAAAGTTGAACATCAAAAAGTACAAAAAACGCTGACAAAAAGAACAAAATATTATGTAACAAGATATCATCAGATATGACCTAACACACACCAAGACGTCCCTCAAATCCTTTCTATTGAATTGCTATTACTATATATTTCTCACAGCTCTGTTATCAATCACGTACGATAACAGTACTACAGATGTGACCTGTCTAATTACCCTGATCATATTATATACTGCAAGTCTATCGTAGTAGGGAACGCCTCATAGTAACAAAATTGTCACGTGCTTTCAAGGTTATAGATCCCGTTTAATCACTGTCGAAAACAAGCAATGTGGGATTGGAAGTTATTAAAACTATTAAGTTCGACAGCCAAATTCAATAACTTCTCTCGTAATGTATAAATGAAATCCCTAAGCTCAGGATATTTCACTGCAATTACGTAAGTTTATAACCTTTTATTGAAAATTCAATTATTATACAACCTTAGCAGTTCTGCTTAACAGTACACCTATCTTCTTTTTTCATGTAAAAGGTTGCAAGATAGGTCCCGTGGTTGTAAAGGAGTATTATAATTGGATGAACATATACTGAATAAGGACCACTTTATTGCTTGTAAAAAGGGTACATTTTGACAATTAAGGCAATCATTCTCACAAATACATTTACTGGGTCAGGAAAATTAGCAAGAGCAATCGCTTACGACTTCGAAAATAGATTATACAGGCCAAAGATTTAATTGCTTTGCTGAAGACAAAGATTGCCAGTTTCACGAATAAAACTATCAAAATGAAATAAAATTTCAGGTAAAGGATACAGTATCATCTTATTTTTAGTTATTAATGGCTTCCTGTGATGCATGATAACTAATTCAAAAACAAGCCGGAGTCGTAGACTGGGCGCAAGACATAAAAACAAAAAGACCTCGGTTGATTCAGGTGCTGCATTTTCTGGAGTAGAATTTCCTGTGTTCAAAAAGGCACACAAAGTACTTGTGATCATCAATCAACGACCGCCAGAAAAAGTTGATGATCACACAATTCTCTAATGTTTATTTAAATCATGGGCCAAAAATCGAGAAAAAGTTTATGAGCATATAACACATAACATTTACTTCATATTCCAAGAAGGGTCTTTCCTAAGCATTGCCAGCCGAGTTTCCGGAAAAATTCCCTCACAATATTTTGTTATTCTATTGGAACTCACAAGAATTATTACTTATCCCCATTACTGCCCTCAAAACGAAGCTGTTGATAAACTAAACAGCAGAGCTAACATTATAGTTCACTTAAGAAAAAAAATTGATTGGTAATGTAATTTTCGTATCTCATGTCAGATTAGTAAAACGATAATTGAGCATAAAAAATTAATATGATCTACAGAAATATAAAAAATGATTGGTGACCTTGTGTAAGTGATGACCATGGTAACTGGCCTGTATTTTAGAGTCCAATTATACGCTTAAGTTAAGATGTCATCATTTCCTTAAAACTGTAAATCACTTCAAAACACTCAAAATTTGATTTTTCTGTACTCTCACCAAATTCCTTTGTCACAGAACAATAGAAATATTTCATTAATTTTTAATACAGCTGACTTTAGGAAACACAAGAAAACCGAATACAACTGTTAGACCAAGATAAAACAAGTTCTACGAGGTTTAAAAGCAATATGTGTAAGCATCTTTTATGTCAGTAGCAGGGTTTGTCATTAGTTGGGGATGATTTACTGGATAGCTGGGCAATATCTCTTACCAATATCAAATCAATAAATTATTCAATACTACTCTGCTAGTTCAGCTAGCACCATTACTGTTACTATTTCTATTACTACTACTACTACTACTACTACTACTGCTGCTGCTGCTGCTGCTACTGCTAATACAAGTAAAACCACTACTGTTACTGCTAATATTGATATTTCTATTACTACAACTAGCATTACTACTTTTTTGCGTCAAACCCCAGCTGCTGGGAACAAAAATAAAAGTAAAAAAAGTAGTAGTAGTAGTAGTAGTAGTAGTAGTAGTAGTAGTAGTAGTAGTAGTAGTAGTAGTAGTAGTAGTAGTAATAGCAGTACTATTTATAGTAGTGGTTGTAGTAAGAGAAGTTGTAATAGTAGNTTCCAATAGCACTGGTAATACGTATAGTAGTAGTAGTAGTAATAGTAGTAGTAGTAGTAGTAGTAGTAGTAGTAGTAGTAGTAGTAGTACTACTACTACTACTACTACTGCTACTACTACCACTACTACTACTACTACTATAAATGCTATAGCACTAGTAGCACTAATACTACTAGTAGTATTACTAGTGCTACCGGAACGTCTACTGCTATTGTTGCTTCTATTACTACAATTACTATTACAACTTCTCTTACTGCTACCACTACTATAAATAGTACTACTACTACTACTACTACTACTACTACTACTACTACTACTACTACTACTACCACTACTGGATGATGTTGCTGCCGCTGTGTTGTAACACAATTGCCCTGAAACTGATATACTGCTTCCGTAGACCAGAAACATAGATCAATGCTTATTAAAGCAAGAATGACAGGAGTCCAGCTCGGATCAGAAATCCTGAGGCTATTTGTTACAGCCATGACCCTAAATTCAATCTTAATGAAAGTGGAAGAAGTGAAGAGATTAAAGTTAATACTACAATTGCTCGAATTTGTAAAATAGTTCTGAAAATTGGAACTTTATTGCCAGCTGTTGGTTTACATCAAAACTTTAATGAGCATAAGAGTATTTGTTTATAATTCCTGGTGTATTTTATGTGTTGTCACATAGTCAAAATGGTTTTTTTTTTTATTCTTCGCAGCACAAATGTCATCAAATAATAACAAAACACGCCATGAACGTTTCAGAAACCCAAAACTAAACATCTACTTAAAGAGAGGAGTTTGAATTATAAAGAGAAAAAAGTGGACAAGTTGTACCAGACTTGCTTCGACCCAGTGACTATTGCTTTTATGCTCATAATCATCCATCAACACCTCCATCAGCGCTACATTCTTAACAAAACCATTTAAGAAGGATTAGGTTGTAAAAACGATGGGGTTACAGTATAAGGAATTATTATGTATGGAACTTAATAAAAGTTAACTTAATTATTGTCTACCATTTTATTTGAAATCAAAGCTATCCTTAACAACCGACCGCTTACTTATGTGTATCCAAACGACTTTAAAGAATGTGTTATCCTAATCATTCGTTATTTGGAAAAAAGACGAAAGCTTCTTATTCGAATGCTGTTTATGATTCTTACGAAACAGCTAACAATCACGCCTTAGCTGATATTATCGAAAATTATTGGAAATGATGGCTGAAGGAGTATGTAGTAAATCTACGGGTAGAACATAAATTTGAAACGCAGAATTATCTTCGATCGACCCCAAAAGTTAAAGACATTGTTTTAATCCATGATAAGAAACAACCAGATCGATGTGCAAATGGATTTCGTGGAAGAAATCATTCGCAGCACCAGTGACAACCAGCTAAAATGCCCTATAAACAAGCTCTGTCCGATTGAATACCTTCACTATGACAATGAAAACGTACATGTAAAACCAAACGAACAGAACCAGCCTAAAATATTAATCTTAGTTTGTATTTTATGAAATATTGTGTCCCTCTCAATATGTGTGGTGGATGTTAGAAATTATATAAATGTAAAATTTATAGGTAAGGTGTGCAATTGTTCTATTTTCACGTTTTTGCTTCGACAAATGAAGTGACTGGTCGTAAAATACGACTTCTTATTTGTTTAATGAAGTCAGTGGGGGTATCTTAATTTGCATTTCTCCTGTTAACTTATTTGGTTTGAAGAAAGACGTATCCTTCAAACTCCATGTGATTCTTTTAAGGATGCAAATGAAGACATTACCATAGTGAGACCCTTAATTACCGAAAGACACAGGAATGGTACGGATATATTAAAGCAATAAATCTTTTACTTGAAAGTCTGCTCACGTAATCCTATCAAATTTTTTCACCATAATAACAATAACTCAGTAAATCTTAACAAGAAAAACGACACCGACATCCAAAGGAATAAAGATGTCACGAAAAATTGTTGCTACATTCTTTTAATACACGACATGCAATTTAATTACTATCATTATTATTAGTTAGGTCTATAATTGTATTTGTTTGAATGTAAGAAAAAAAAGCTTGGATTTTTATCTCATTTGGTACTGTTACTACTTGCAATGATGTTACATTGTCTTTCGAAAATGCAATCGAGGCACCCTAAAAACGTACTTGTTTCTTATCTAACTGCTACTTCCCGTTCCGTAAAAAGCTGAATATTGTGAAGGCACTGTATTCGACAGACGGCTTACTAAATTCACTACAAAAGGCCTTTTCGCTATGGGAATACAGATAAGTGATGGTTTATTAGTTTTTGTTGGCAAACAATACTATTTTAAGACGTTTAATTCTTAACTTTGCAAATGGTGGTTTATCCATCTATTTACGAAAAACCAAGGCAAAAACTTGGTTAATTTTCAACCAGCACTCTTGCCTTCTAAAGTAAAAGGAATACAAGTATTCTAATGAAAGACAATTTTACAGCTATTTTAGGCAACTCTAAAATTTAATCACTTTTAGTTGTTAGCGACAAATACAATAACCAAACCGAAAAAACATGCTGGAGATTTGAAAGTGGATATTAGATTGATCTAATTCTTTTAAATCAAGACCACCTACTAAACTACTCTGACATAATAAAAGTGGGTGTTGTGACGATTAGCTGTTCGAAAATACAATGTTAAAGACACGTTCTGTTAAATAAATATCAAGGCATTTTTAGAATTAAGTAATAAGTATTTTCAACTTTCTCAACGTGTTTGAAGAACCTTTTTTGAAAACCTATATAAAAAATCAAAAACCAAAAGACAAATGGACTTCTCAGGAATCAAACATTTTTTAAAGCTACGGGTAGCATAGCTTTAAAAGGGAAGCGGATATAGAAACAGCACTTCAAATATATATATAGTAGACTGAATTAAGAGTGGCAGATTTACTATTACTTTATTTACCATTTGATAATGTGGACTGTTTCTTTTCCTACAGAAACCAGGCAAAGTGTTAAACTAACATTGAAATGTTGCAAGTGAAATGTTTGTTCATGGCTGCGAGTTAGACCGCCTAAACGAGAGGTTAATGTTGAGTGAACAACGGTTTTGCGTCATCCACAAAACGTAAATAATGAACCTCTTCATACAACACACCTGCGCAGTTCATTGGTACGTCACTTGTTCAGAGTATACGCGATGTACGTTGTAAAAACTATGTAACATCGTTGTTTTATCATTTTTACTACAGTTAACACCATTTCAAAAAATTCATTGAAAAATGAATCTTATGGGCAAGCAGGAAAATTACTTTATTTAACTCACCTCAAAAAGTCGAACAATATTTGGGTGATCAACCTTTTTCAAAATTGCGATTTCTCGGTGAAGAGCATCCAATGGATTGCTTTTGCCCTTCTTTGGATGCCGGGCTAAATAAATCAATAAAAGATTAGTTTTGATCTCATGTGAAGGCAAAGTGACGCTAGTAAGTATTGATGAAAAAAAATGAAACGTAAAACAATTTCCACTCAAAATTTCAGCTGACATTCTGGTGCAGTGGGGAATCAAGGTACACTATATATTTTACTATATGCTCGATGAAAAAAAACCCGATATTAAAATTCATATCTTTTTATCACTATATCGCAATCAGGCATATTTTATTTAGTACCAAAAACCTGAAAAGGATATTTCTACTCGGATTTTTATAATATTAAAAATTCAATCGAAAGCACTTGAAAAACTTTCCTTAGGATAAAAAGTGTACAATATTTATCTTGACAACTCTAGTTTGACAATGGTAAAACAGCTCCAGTTAGTTCTCGGAGACCTTCAACATTTTCCCTCTGCTAATTGTTGAAGGTGCTGTGATTTCAGATACTTCATCTTGGCCTTGTTCAGCTATGATGAAAGTTATATTTAAATGCCACATCATCTCAAGAAAACAAGCTTTAAGGCGAAATATCGAAATGTTTTGTAAATGGCCCTTGATGGTGAATGTATCAACCAGAATGAACCCTCTTATACTAGATCTGGCGAGAAAGGCAAAACGAACAAATATTTTTCATTACTTGTTCTTCCTTTCAATCAAAGTTTTTGGTTGAGGAGCCGTGGCTTAATAGTTAGTCCAGTTGTACAGTAACCAAGAGGTTCCAGGTTCGATTCCCCGCGCGGGCGAGGAGGATTTGGAACTTTACAAAAAGAAAAAGCCATTGAATGGCGTCAGTAAGGGCATCCGGCTATGAAATTACTCACTGCCAAAAACAAAAAAGTCCCTCTGAAGGGCACCGCCTGAGCCCCAATTGCTAGAGAAAAATTACGTTAAAACAAAAAAAAGTATATATATAAAAAGTTATAGGTGGAGTCAATATGAAATGCGTTTAACTCGTAATGGCACCACGGTTTGTTAAAAAGTAAAAGATATTAGTAGTGCACCTACCAATCAACCCCGTTTTTCTGATGATTCTCTTCTTTGATATAATTTTCATCGCCTGTTAAATAAGTCGAGAATAAGCATGACAATGACAAAAACAAAATACAATAAACTTAATCTTAAAAAATATTGACAAAGGTTTTCATTTTACTATTATTATTACCATTATTATGCTTTCATTTTCTTTAAAGTGCGAGGGATTTGAGAAATGCGTAACACCGGGCTGTTACTCGTAACCTAGAGTATTAGGTCGTTCATGTATGCTTGAAGTTTTGCTGGATTTTTTTTTTATTATTTATTAAGTAAATATTGAAGGCTAAATATTGCTATGTGTAAAGAAATTAATAAAAGTTAAAAACTATAAACGATTTAAAAAAAGGTAAAATGAAGTGTGTTTAAAAATTTAATAAAGAAAGTGTCCTTCTGAGGATGTGTGCTGTAATATTTAAGACTATTTTCTGGATTTCTGGCAGCTGATGATTAGATTAACAAATTTATGAGCCTCTTCTTTTATCATACCCAGGGCTCCTACGATTACTGAACTTGTCTTCGTTCTCATGTTGCACATTCGGGTTACTTTGATTTCTAAATCTTTGTGTTTACTAAGCTTTTCGAATTATTTGGCTGAGTTGTTATTGTTGGATGTAACGCTCATATCAATCATTTGATACTGCTTCCCCAGTTTATCCTGTATAACTGTCTGGCCTGTTGGCTTGAATTATTCGTTCTTATTGAGAAATTTAATAGTATGTGGTATGTCGATTACTGGTAAGGGCTTGTGCTCGTACCATTTTTCAACAGTTTCAATACCATAGTAGCTACAGACTTTCCAATGAAAATATTAGCAAACACGGTTGTGGCTATTAGTATATTCGTTTGGAACCAGAATTTGACAACCTGAGACAAGATGAGGAATTGTCTTAACACTTTTACCACAAAATCTACATTTCGGCTCACCACTATTACGTAAAACATTTGCCTCGTAGTTTCTGATTAACAAATTTTGGTCTTGTGCAGCCATAATAAATCCTTCTGTCTCCGCTTTAAGCTTAGCACTACTAAGCCACCTATGGGTGTCTGATAAATCTGCATCAGGTTTTTAGCTGCGTAATGCGTACTGTTCATGAAGCGGCTTCGTTTTCCAAGCCTAATTGGTTTCTTTCCCTTTCCTTTAGTGAGTGTTTTCAGCTTATCACTTATTTGTCCTTCCCTTTGATTCCCATCAGTTCTAAATTTTTGGTCTACTTCAAGTTCAGTAGCTAACTATGTGTTTACCGTTCCTTTCGTGATATCTGTACACTAATTTTAGCATCCAGCCATCTGTACGACTCAAGTGTCTACGGAGGTCAATGGTGGATGTTGTGTATGCAAGCCCTACCTTCTTCCTTTCTGGGTACGTACAAGCGATCGATATAGGCTTTTGGTAGGTGCATATTATACGTTGTTAGCATTTTACGCATTTTAATGTCTGGTTTTTAAATCTCAGTCAGATTCCAGTAAATGATGTTGTAACTGCAAGTAATGACCGGAACAGCTAATGTACTTACAGTTGTAACCCTGTTTTTCGAATTGAACTCGCTTTTAAAAATGACTTTAGTCCTTCTTACTTTCTTCAGTTTTTCTTTCAAATCTGCGTGCTGAGTTCCGTTAGATTCATTTGTAGCAATGTATTTGTACGCTTATTCCTGTTTCAAATCCTTGATTTCAGCTTCCTTATCGAGCCGAACATTCACCAATTTAATGAGTCTACCTTTTATGAAAGTAACTTTTTCACATTTACTGAGACCAAATTCCATACCAATGTCATCACTGAAACCTTTTACAATTTTCAAAAGCCCTTCAAGTTCATTATCACTTTGTCCGTAAATATTCAGATCATCCATATAAAATAAATGGGAGATCTTATCATTACCTATCTTACATCCATACTGTAAGGAATTGAGTTCTAAAGACAGTGGAATGAGTGAACTACCTGAAAGATTCCTCGTTTAATATTAAGATCGTCGCATACAATAGTGGCTTTTTCATGAGATAGGTGCAGCCTTGTTTTCCACTGAGTCATATTAAACTTCAAAAAATCCATAATAATCGAGATTTTGAAAAGATCAAGTGATCACAGAATCCAGTTGTGTGGAATGCTATCAAATGGCTTTTTATAGTCGATCCAGGCACAACTCATCTTTTTCGGGTATTACAATCTTCAATGATCATTTTGTTTATTAAAAAGTGACCTCTCTAGCCGTGCGATCCTCTTCTGCACCTTTTTTGTTCTGAAAGCAATACATTGTTTTCTTCCAGTTTGTAGGTTCTGACAGTAAGTACTAAAGTAAGTAATTTGTATGCTGTGGAAAGACATGTTATGGCCTATGGTTTTTGCGATCCTCCGTCTCACTGCTTTTAGCAAGCAAATACGTTGTGCCTTCACATAACCAGCTGGGTGTTTGTTCTGCGTGCTGAACCAATTTATCGTGAAGTTTAGCAAAGGTGTGGTGTGTTGACGACAAAGCGTTTTGCCAAAAATTTGGTACTTTGTCTAGCACTGGTGATTTCCATTTTTGCGCTTTCGTTAGGGCAGACTTCAGACTTCTGAAAGTTATGCTCTCCCATTCTTGTGCTTTGACACTTTCCTTCCTGTTTACTTTTTTGCCTAATACCCCATAAAACGTTTTTGCATCTGTTTGAAAAATCCTATTCTGGCGGTAGAAGTTGCTTCACTTCTCAAACCTTCCTAAACATTGAGCTTTCGCTTGCATTTTTTGTTTTAAAATCCCTAAATTGGAGGAATTTCTGGTATATCTCCTACTCTGAATTTCATTTTAATCTTTCTAGACTTTCTAGTTTTTGGATCCTTTCCCTTTTCTGTCTTGCTCACAATCGATATTTCGCCGGGCATCTCTTTAATTTCTTTCTTAATATCCCGCTTCCATTTCCGTTTTTTATGCTGATTACGTTTCTTGGGGGGCTTGTGTTTAATGCCTATTTTTGTTTCAATGGTCTTTGCACATGCGTAGACAATAGTATTAAGTTCAGTTATGTTTAGCTCAAGTTCTTTGCAAAAATCTGCTAAGGCGATGTTTGCCATAACTAAATATTTTCTCCTGTGACTTTTTAAATATTATTTTTGTCAGGCCGTTGCGTTCATTCATATCAACAGATTCAAATTTTTCAACGTTAGCTATTATTTCGTCTTAAAAGTGAGCAAACTCGACATCGTCAACTTCCCTTCTTTCTGTCTATTACAAGTCTTCGTTTAGACTCCGTCGGCCAGCACCATTAACAGTGTCATATCTAACACCATGGTTCCCAATAGGTGCTTGGTTTAATTCGTAGTCAGAACCCTCATCAACCGGAATATCCTCTTGCGCTTCATTCTGACTTTTTAACACATTGAAACCCAAAACGTCAACAATTTGAATATCTTGTTTTACTTTTTCCTTGGCTTCTCTCAGTCAAAAGTCAGTTAACGTCTTATTATTCTATTGTGCTTTTTATAACAAATTTGCGCTTTGCCGTTGACATCTATGGCTTGGCAGGAAAAGAAGAGGAGCTTGTGAGACTGGTGGAGAGCCTTGAAAAGACCTCTATGGCCTACGGCAAGTAGATCAGTGCAGAGAAGAAAACACTGATGACCAACAATATCAATGGCATAAGCAATGACATCAGGATCGGCAGAGAAATGCTGGAAACCATCGGCAGCTTCAAGTACCTTGGCGCAATAATCTCGGATGAGGGATCCAAACCTGAAATACTCTCCAGGATCGCACAGACCACAGCAGCACTCACGAAACTCACGGTCATCTGGAATGACAAGAACATCCTTGTACACTCTACTGAAAACCTCCCAAAATAACGTCTCTTAATAGTGAAATATGGAACGGTTTTTGTTGCCTGTTGCGGACACCTTTTAATAACCTCAGCCAACATAGAGAAATTGTCAACATTTAATTTAGCAAACAATTATTCGTTTTTATGACTAAGCAAAGCAGCGAAAATGAAAACGAAAACGTGTTTTGCCTTAATAAAAAGTAAAACAACCCTTTACAGAAACATTATCTTTTTCTATACCATTTACGTTACCCTGAATATGTATCAGGCTTTATCGGCACACGAAAAAACTATGTAGAAATATAAAAACTTGCAGCACTTATGCACAGTAACTTTGTGAGGTTTCACAATTCAAACATATGATATATTTGACAGGAGTTAACTTACCACAGCCCTGTGTGGAATACAAGATCAGGTTTTGGAAACTTAAATTTTTGTACAAGGCATTCGGCTTTTACTGATGTCGTCAAATTCACGCGACTATACAGCTCCTTTTCGGTTTTTACAGCCTGGGCTCCGATACCATGGATTAACATATAATTACAACTTTGCATGTTGCACAAGGAGGAGATCTGCCCCTGCACCCAGTCATGGAGATACCAATACCCCATTTAAAATATCGTTAACGGTAACGTGGGCACAGCCCCTTGGAGATAAACAGGGTACAGCACCTCCAACAAACTTTTAGTGGAGATTTGCTGCAGGTTTCAATATCGGTTAAGAGTTCTATCGCCATATAGCAAGGGCAGTGTAATTCCTTATTAGCTTCATGAAATTAAAACACAAATGAATTATCCGGGTTTTTAAAAATAAACCCCAGTAAACAAAAAGATTACAATTTCTTCATCAATTCACAGAATTTTGACTAATCCTCTTCTATAAAATAATAAATATGTTTTCTGTTATTATTAAAATTTGATTGAAATGGCTTTAATGACCGTGAGAACAGCTTTAAAATGCAGGTGTAACTTGAATGTCGGCTTATTTTCTGCTAAAGCAGTCAACAATCGAAAAAATTAATATAAAAGTGAAAAATCGAATACGAAACGAAAACATACATAATGCTTTTTGTCCTTGTAAGAAAAACACTTGTAAACCGATCCATATGATCCCTAGAAACAGAGGGAATTACAAAATATATTAGGTAACAGAAGCTTACTAAGACCTATCTAAAAAGGCTACCATTGGGCACAATAACAGGGATGACAGTGATATCATTAGGAGAAATAATGGGATTTTGTGTTGTACTACCTATATCATACCACAAAACAACAACGTGTTTTCCAGAACAATGGAAATATTCTTAAAAGCATTATTCTTAATGATCATACGACAAAATTATTCTGTAAAGAAAATAACAATTGCCTATTTAAGCAAGACAGTTTGAGGTGACTAAAATAAGGATTCCTTCATGGCTTGTTACGACACCATAAAAGAAAATCAGTACAACGCATTAACACGACCAAGGGTTCTGAAAAGGGCTAGCGCTATTTTCTTATATTCAAAGCCAAAAAGCTACACATTTCTGCTGGCTAGTAACAAGAATGACTAAACATTTTAATGGAACTGATGAAAAGATTTCAAAACGTGACAGAAGGGCATCTTGATTCAAGCGTGGCACTCAGCGACTTATATTTATTCCATTTAGGTTTAGCATTGATTGGCAAGTCTGTTTCCAAAGGGGTAGTAAGTTCCATTTGGAAAAGTTGCATCTCGTATTAATAATACTAATAATACTTCAACTGTCATCTAACTTAATTCAAATATTTTATTACAATTTTGTACTGCAGTAAGAAATAAAACAGTGGTAGTAGTAGTAGTAGTAGTAGTAGTAGTAGTAGTAGTAGTAGTAGTAGTAGTAGTAGTAGTAGTAGTAGTAGCAGCAGTAGTACCACCACCACCACTACTACTACTACTACTACTACTACTACTACTACTACTACTACTATTACCACTGCTAATACTCCAGCAGAGATGATTTGCTCGTCATCGTGCTACTTGGAAGAAAAAGGGTGAAAGGGATTAAACAAGACTGTAACAAAATATTAGATTAGAAGTGAACTTGCAACTAAAGGTTACTGAAAAAGAATAAAACAAATTAGGGTTAAAAAAGGTTTATTCGAAACTAATGAACTGCGAACAGCAAGCCAGGCAAAAACTGNGTAGTAGTAGTAGTAGTAGTAGTAGTAGTAGCAGCAGCAGTAGTACCACCACCACCACCACCACTACTACTACTACTACTACTACTACTACTACTACTACTATTACCACTGCTAATACTCCAGCAGAGATGATTTGCTCGTCATCGTGCTACTTGGAAGAAAAAGGGTGAAAGGGATTAAACAAGACTGTAACAAAATATTAGATTAGAAGTGAACTTGCAACTAAAGGTTACTGAAAAAGAATAAAACAAATTAGGGGTAAAAAAGGTTTATTCTAAACTAATGAACTGCGAACAGCAAGCCAGGCAAAAACTGATTCGGGAAAAGAGATAACGTAGCGATATATGGATCAAAGAAATAACACGGATAAACATAGCCATAAAGAAGGAAGAACCTGGAAGTGAGGGTGAACAATAGGCTGTGCAATACACTGCCGATATAAGGAAAAAGAACAACTGCATAGTTTTCTTCCATTTACATTTACTAAATGGTAGCATTGAAAAACTTTACCATAGCTTGAATATTTACGACAAGAGAACTTAAAATTAACCTTTGAAATTGGAAATACTTTCATAGATTTTTTTTATTAAGGATTGTCACCTCCACCCTCATCGACCTGTCCTCCTAAAAGCTGTCTGTACTTTGCCACCAAAACTGTCCTTGAACATTTACCAAGGAAGTCTAGTGATGAAATTAATGTAAAACAATTCCAAGCAGCTTTGTCAGAGAGTTTTTATCACAGAACATTTTTCTGGCCTTAAGTCCTGAAAACCCTGACCTAAAGTGGGCCTTATATTTTTTGCTCTTAAACAAATACATCGGTAAAATTATTTTAAGGCCCACTGCTTTGTGGTGTTCAATGTGAAGAAACAATGCTCGTCAGTGTTTTGATGTTAGAAAAGTTCCGCTAAAAATAAATGCATGATTTTTCTAGTTTCTAAAAGCTGCGTTGTTAGTCCCTCTACTAGTAGCTGTTTAAAACCTAATCAAAGGAAACACACAAATTACTATTTATACAAAACACAAAGTAAGCCGTTTTACCCTCTCAACAAAAATTGGTCATCTTTTCACCAATCCTACCAATCACATTCATTGTAATAAGGCCGTCAAAAAACCGCAAGCAAATCAGCCGAATTCAAGGCGTTGTCGACTTACATCATTCCAATTAATCCACTAGATAATAAGTCTAGTCTTGTATAAAAACCACGAAGGCATATTGTATTCATGCATTTGCCAACCTGTGGAAATATACTGACAATACCCTTCTTTCTAGCAGTGTTGTAAACTTAACTGACAGATAATCTTCACACGGCGAACTCAACTAGCTTTTGGACGACTCGTGAACCCTTTTCCGGTTGGGCTGGATGGTAAAAATACATGTCGACTTCCTTGAGTATTTCAAAAAAGCAAATAAAAAATAAGAAGAGAATGGAAGTGAGAGGGGTCGAAAATAAAAGCGTTAAAGAGAAAGTGGTAAAGAGAAATGATGTAATAGGTCATACACATGTGCACGTCTACAAATATAGAAGCTTTAAATATTTATGTTCACAGAAAATTCTTGTCCCCAAACTAAACTTCTTTATGTCAACTACGTCAACTACGTCCTCTTTGCCTCTTACAATGTATCCAGTGCCAACTATTGACTATGAAGATTTAAGCAAATCTATTATCACATATAAATACTCACCCTTCCAACTTCATCAAGAATACGATAGTAGTTAATTCGGTCATCCTGTGATATAAGCAAAAATTAACATATATTAGTATTGGCAAAAATAAACACATCCTAAATTAGCTAGCCATACAAACTATGTTTATTGATCAAAATAATAGCGCACGTATGTACCCAACTAAAACATGCATTTTAACGTTTTGACAAATGCAATTAAATAACAAACAGTCAATTTGAATATTAGGTGAATTCCGGGCATATTTGTTACTTCATCAGGTTAAAAATTAATCAGCACATTAAAAAACACAAATAAAACGTGGAGCATTTGCATATTTTAAATCATTACTTCTATTACTTTTTTATGTTTTGAATTTGCTTTGTTTGAATACGATCCGTGTCAAGTCCCAGCCTCGGACCTCAAGGACCTCAATCTACATTGAAAGAATTTCACGCAAGACATGTAATGTACCCATAAGTGTGATATTTAGAATTTGAGAACGAGATATATTTTCAGGGATTTGCTCAATGTAATATTGTGCATATATTGATTCGCAGAGCCCCAACGACAACAGGAATTGCAGTGGTTTTTAGATGCCACATCTTTGTGATTTAGATCTCAAGATCCTTATACTAACAAAGTTTTCGAATGTCTTTAATGATGTACTACTATCAGCAGGAATGGTCATATCTATGAGGAAACATGACTATCTTGATGGTTCTTAATGACGATAATGGTAGTAATAATAATAATAATAATATTATTATTATTATTAGTTATTATTATTATTATCATTATTACAGAAAAATTTCTTTAGACATGTTTTTATGAAATCAAACACCGGGTAACTACCCGTTACCTAGGGTGAGTAAAGTTATGTACTGGGTGTACAAAGGTAAAGGAGTAAAAAAATATAAAAGAAAAAAAACATTATGGAACGAGACTACGTACGAAAATCAATGGGGGCGTCGTACACAATAATCAAAAGTAACACAGAAATTTACATATATGAAAAATATTTTCTGGGGAAAAATTAATACAAAAATAATCCACAATACGAACATCAACAGCGACGAAATACTTTTTAAAAATTGTTTTATTCAAATATTCACGGATCGCCTTAAAATGTAAACTGTGCTATTCAAAACGATCCTTTGAGCTTCTTGAAGAGATGGTCTATCTCGAATTTGGTCTGGAAAATTTTGGGTACCCTTTTTATAAGTCCTAATGCTCCAACTACTAAGTATTATTATTTCAAAAATATTTCTCTGTTATTTAAAAATAATAAATTAAAAGATAAGTATTTTAAAATGTATTAAAAGATAAAGAAGGTATAAAAGTATAAAAAATGACACTATGACAACTGTCGAATATCAATTAAACATTTCAACGGGATGTAAAAGAGAAAAACTTTAAAACACTGTAAAGACGATGTGTTTAGATAGCCCATCTGCTGTACTATTAAGTACTATTTTTTTATTTTTGGGGGAGAAGGGTTGCCTGGGATTTTCTCGAGATATTCATTAGTTCCTTTTTTTAACAGGCCCAAGGCACCAACCACAACCGGGGCAGTTTCAGTTTTTAGATGCCACATCTTTGCAAGTTCGATTTCCAAATCCTTGTATTTTGCGAGCTTTTCAAAACACTTTTACTGAGACATTTCTGTCTGATAGCGCCCATATTTAAAAGAAGGCAGGCGCTTTTTCTATCCTAAATACCTGAATGGTTGGCCTGTATCGTGCGATCAGTGTGAATTGAGAAATCCCAAAGGATGGTGAAATCTTGTCCCTCCGTAACTGGTTCGGGATGGTGCTCGTACCAGTTGCTATTGGTATTTATAAAGTGTTTGCAGATTTTCCATAACGATATTGACCTACCCTGTCGTGTCTGTCGCCTTTTTGTACTCTCCTGGTGTTAAGATAGAGAAACCAGAGACAAAGTGATCAATTGTTTGTTTCGTTTCCTCGCAAAATCTACATTGTGGGCCTGAACTATTGTGCAAGACACCCTGAAAATTTCCTGTCAACAAGCTTTGATCATGGGCGGAAAGAATAAAGTCTTCCGTTTCCAATTTCAGTCCAGGGGTTTTAAGTCATCGATGGGCTGCGTTTGTATCTACATCTACATCATTATTAACTCGAGCTGCGGACTGTTCGTGGAGAGAGAATTATTTAAATAATAAAAACTGTAGAAGCACTGCTATCAACAAGTGTCCTTTTGAAATTCAGGTCATGCATAAAATGTATGGTGTATGTTTTTAAATAATTAATTTTTAATTATTATTCGCATATGTTGGCTTTTTGGCAATAACCTACATACATCCATACATATATGTAAATATATATCATAAACATGTCTAAATATGTCCAAATAATAACAGTAGTAGTAATAGTGGTAGAAGTAACAATAGTAGTGGTAATAGTCATAGTAATAGTAGTGGTAGAAGTAGCGGTGAGGGTGTTGGTAGTAGTGAAGAAAATAGCTTTGTTAAGTGGTATTTTACTTCACAAACCTTTTTTTTAACTTCCCTCCAACCCCCTGAATTTCGATTACCATGTAATAATAATGACCAAAATGTATTAACTAAATAAATTTATTACACAAAATTAATTTAAGATGCAAATGACCGTAAACAAATTTCCATTATTATGATTACATAGTAATATGTTCGGATTGCAGATGTAACGCTATGTCAAACAAATTACAACTTTATTTGTCACCTTTTCTCGCTAAGTATATGCTTGGGGGAAAATACTTTAGTAGTGGTAGTAGTGGTAGTNTTTGTTAAGTGGTATTTTACTTCACAAACCTTTTTTTTAACTTCCCTCCAACCCCCTGAATTTCGATTACCATGTAATAATAATGACCAAAATGTATTAACTAAATAAATTTATTACACAAAATTAATTTAAGATGCAAATGACCGTAAACAAATTTCCATTATTATGATTACATAGTAATATGTTCGGATTGCAGATGTAACGCTATGTCAAACAAATTACAACTTTATTTGTCACCTTTTCTCGCTAAGTATATGCTTGGGGAAAAATACTTTAGTAGTGGTAGTAGTAGTAGTAGTAGTAGTAGTAGTAGTAGTAGTAGTAGTAGTAGTAGTAGTAGTAGTAGTAGTAGTAGAAGCACAACTGCTGCGCCAGGTGTTGATACAAAAATTGTGAAACTGGCAGTATAATAATGTAAGAACTGATGTTATATTAAAATGTTGCAAGAAAACCTTATACTATTAGATTTATTGTACTATCAGTTTTAGAGAAATTCATGACACAGGCGACAAAAAATAAAAATAAAACTACTGTGCGCTCAATCCTATAAGAACCTGCAGTTTGAGTTTAATATTCAAGAATAAAAAAATTAATAAATTACCGGTGGCGAGTGACAACGAGCAAAGAACCTCAATATCTCAAGCACAGCATGTATGTACAAAAGTTACGAGAAAGATGGTTCACTTAAGCTACCTCAAAGTCGTCATGACTAATGGCCCCACAGCCAGAGAAGCAGGTGGTAAAACAACATTAATGAACAACAAAAATTGTCTGAAATACCAGGATATTGTATTTTTAACTCAAACATTTCACGTTATATAACGAGCAATGGCGTCTGCAAGATTGTAAGTCCTGTCACAGACTATTGATGGCTACTAAAGGAAGACCAGCACGCCAATCCAAAGTCACTCACTAGATTACAATAAATTAAATCTTTGACCAGGTAATCCATTAGTAAATGACTGATTATCGTGTTACTATATAACATGGCAGGTAGTACATTGAAAATGTCACTATGGTGGCTACAGATGATGAATCAGCCTTGAGATCAACATTGAGTTTTAAAATAAAACTTTTTCTAACATAAAGAACTGAAGAAACTTGAAGTAAGCTAAGCCTCTAAGAACAACCTATACTATACCTTCCACATCAAAGCACAACCGCAGTAACTTCTTTACCCAAAACTAATCGAAGGCCACCAAGCATGCCAGGTAACAGTATTGCAGGCAGTGGCGATATCATTTGTTGGAAAAATAAAGATTAGGCTCGAATCAAACAATCGTGCCCTTAACTAAATACGAACACTACATCGAGTCCTTAAATACCAATACGCCAATTGTAAACAACATGTCTTCATCACTAAAATTTTAGCTTGTTTTTAAATCATCACAATTTTTTACTTTTAAAATGCAACAGTTAAGTACGGAACAAAGAGTACAATGAAAGAAAATACTAAAATATCTGTATTCACTGTAGTGTGAGAAAGCACACTTTTAATGGAAAAAAGTAGCCTCAGAAATCATAAAACTAAAAATACATTATCTCGAAATCAAATAAAGCGAACAATCAAATAAAAAAGAACTAGTCAAAGGGCAGCAATCTAATCCCTAGAATTCCAGCGTAGGTGACAATCTTTAAAACGTAATTGGATTTAAATAACGCACATTATTTTACAGTTGAACATGCAAAAACGGCTGTTGATATAGCTGATATACTAACGGTTTAGTGACCGATAAAGAGAAGTGTGCTTGCTAATCAAACACATGACTGGAAGAGTGGTAAATGTCTAAATAAAAACAAGTTTAAGCACCTAATTCCCACGCATATAATTAGTCCACATCTATCTAAAACGCGTTAAATGAACATCAACAACAAGCATGATGCTTTGTTAAAAGTTGACCTACTTTTTGAAACATCTCATCTGACATGCTAAACTGAATGCATCAACAGAAGGAAATCTAAGTGTCGTTCAATCCGCCATTTAAACACATTCCATTTCTCGTTCCTGAATAAACTTGAGGCTTGCTTTAGAATATTATAGCTTCTGAAGTTTGTAGAGAAGCTATGGTATCAATGATATATTGTTAATAATTTATGAAAAATCCAGTTGCCCTCTTATACTGCCAGAAACCTTATATCACAGACAGACAACACACTCAGACTTAAGGCCAAAGCTTTCTTTCTCAAATAAGTAAGTAACCCAAATTCGATAAACACTAACTTATACACTACATTCCAAGTTCTGACAAATCAAAACTCTTAAACGATTTAAAACAAACCAGTTTTCTATCTAATTTCGCCGTAAATTGTCAGTTCATATTGCAAGGAAAAAGTAATCTGACGCAGGGTATCAAATTGTCACATTCATGGTATTACCAAATTAAATCGGTCTACTCGCTTGTTCTGGACAGAATATCAAGTTTTAAACACACCACTGATGACCCATAACCTGCCTTTTCATCATATCATAATTCCAGTGAAAATCATCCTTGTATCGATTAGGCTTTTACCTGTTAAAAATCCTCCCAGTTTTTTATTTATTTATTGCACCGTACCCCCCTCCGCCCCTGGTAATATTGGAATGCTTTAAACGTTACAATGGATGTAAACACTAATTCCATAGATATACTACATCGATTTTGTAAAAAAAAGAAAAGATCGATCGCTGTATACTCCAGTTTCTTCAAGCTGTGGCATATTTTAGTATTCGTTGTTTTCAAAGAGTTTGCTAATATTTTCAGCTCTGTAATTCAGAAAAAACTTTCGACTCAAGACTTTATCAAGTTCATAAAGTTCAGAATTTTCAAGAATTTTCAAGGGTAAGAGAAGTTGAAGGAAACTAATTGTACCAGGACTGCGTCAATCAAAACATATTTCCTCGTAATAAAACACTAAAGATTGGGAACCAGTGGATAGATCAAGGGGAAGAAGAATAAGTTGTCACTTCAAGAAAACCGAATACAAAGTTTGGGGTCAAGAAAGATGACTAGATTTTACGGGTGAAAGACTATTTGCAAAATGTTTGGAGAATCTAATTTTTTTTATCCAAAAGAACGAGCTGACCACGATAGGCTGCATGTACCATTGGGATGGCTATAAATGTACCCTGACTTTTAAGGGCAAAGAGTCTGAGGAGGAGATTTCGCAATGGCATGTGGTCAACTCGAATCATCAGGCGTGACCAAATGCCATTGCACCGAAACGAGTTCTCCTCTCATGCAGCTTGTCGTGGTGGGGTGGCTTGCGTGTTCTTATGACCCCAGGAGCTATTCCAGCGGACGTTTAAGTCCTGGAAAATTCAACTGGGCCGGACAGGTCGAGGCATAACAACCAGATTAAGTAAGTAGCCTGGTCCTCCAGCTTAGGGATAGGGTTGTAGGCCGAACCGGAAAAAATAAGACAGTTGCGAAAACAGCGACAAAAAGAGAGATCAGGTATTCGGTATGACGGTTTGGATTCTGAACATCAAGGCAAAAAAGGTCGGCTTCTGCAATGTGCGCGACTGATAAACTGTTTCAGGTAACAGATGAAAAGAATGGGCGACAGATGGGCAATGGGCAGTGATTGAGCAGACGGACGCTGAAGAAAAAACTCCTTGAGGCAAAGTCAGAAAGACAGTCTTCAACAGCAGTACCGTAAAACCAACTGTGAGGTGAAAAAGCTGGTCAGGAAAGAGAAGAGGGCACACCCGGATTGCTCGGTAGAGATAGGAAAGAAGCCAGCGTGGTAGGACAGAATACGGAATCATCAAAAATAAATTCAAGAAGTATACAGCCAACAATGTGACTGTCAGCAAGGCCAAGACAGGCAGGCTGCTGACTTAAAAAAAAGGAACAGGAAGGCAAATGGTCACAACTCTTCAAGAAAGTACTTAACTGAGCGCTACCAGAGAAAGATGCTGACATTCAACAAGCAGAAGTATATCTAATCTTTAATGTCGGTGTGCTCTCCAAGGAAGAAATTGTATCTGTTATCAAATACTTAAAGAACAGAAAGGCGCCTTGGCAGAATAGCCTTAGTGCTGTGCTATTCAAAGCTGACTGTGTGCTTCCAGCAAACATCTTACACCCCTTGTTTTCGACAACAAAAAAGAACTGAGGCAAGATAGTGAAAATACAGAAGAAGAAGGCCGTGAGTGACTAATAACTGGAGAGGTATCACACTTTCAGTTCCTAGCAAGGTTCTTCTAAAGAGCATCATACTAAAAGTAACAAATGCTGTTGATGACCAACTCCAACAGGAGCAGGCAGGCTCCCAAAGGAACCGGTGTTGTATAGGCCAAATCTCTGAGCTTCGAAGTACCACTGAACAATGCATAGAGTTGCAGAAAAAATTGAACATCAATTTCATTGATTTTGAATAGGAATTTGATAGTCTGTACTGCGAGCGTCTGTGACGTATCTTGCCATACTATGGCATTCAACAAGAAATGGTACGAATAGGTAAATGGTTAATGTGATCAATCAAATACTCATAAGGCCTAGCAACCACAAAAGTAAACATTGTGATTCCTTTACCTATTTTGGATGTATAATTGAAAAGCAATGGCTGCGCTGATAATGGCATCCAAAACTGACTGAACAAGGCGAGAGGAAAATTCATTAAAGATGCCTGGAGACTGACACAATACACTGAAAATACAAAACTACGAATACAAGAATGCCGCGTGCTGCCAACCTTATTATACGACAAGGACTGCTGGCAAATGAGAGAGGCTGACACGATGAGGCTGTCAGTGGTCCACACAACATGTCTAAGAAAGATCTCACGGATACTGTGCCGAAAACAAGCTCCAACATAGAGCTTCACGAGCTTTGTCAATCTGAGGATAGGAGGGCAATCATAAAAACGCGAAGGTGGAGATGGTTCGGGTAAGTACTTGGAAGGGAGGTTTGTTAGAGCAATCATTCATTGGACTCTTAGAAAGAATAGCCGATCTAAAACAGCTTGGGACAAACAGTCAAGGAAGAGATAAGAGCAATACATGGGACACGGGGGGCACCTAGAAACTGTCCCAGGCAAGATGAGGCGGGAGGGACTTTGCGTCCGGAGGCACTATGGCCGGTAAGTGGGTAAGCACATTTATAATCGTTGTAATTTATTGTGTAAAGGCAAGATTCAAGTGCTCCAAATATATATTTGAAGCCTGAGTTCAAGGAACACGAGAAGAAATTGGAGTTAATGTTAATTATCACTAATCAAGACGTAGATCGTACTGCTTGGAGTACATGATAAAAACCACAATCAACCCACCAAACCGTTTGAATCTGTTCATATACAAAAAATCTGCAACTTTCGTGTTGGATGACAATGGTGTGCATCTTTTGCCGTAAATAAGCAAAGCTCTTTCCTAAATGGATTACATTCTGATTGTAAAGGGTGGAGGTATTACATGATTTATTCAAGCCAATAATACTATTTTCACAACCGTCTAATGCCACTTTATACAGATTTTGTGCTGCGAATTCTGGCGACTAAAATATCATCACCTAAACGTAAATATTTGATCAGCATGCCTTTGTCTGCTTGAAAGAACACGGGTCAATTTCGTTTTGCTATTTAGGGCGGTTTTCATTACTAGCACACTTGGTTCGAAGGACTATCTAGTATCAGGTTAGCAGCTTGCACTAATTGGTAATGGCATGAAACAATTTCGAGAACAGCTATTTTCATCCAACATGGTAACCAATTTACAGGCCATGATTATGAAAATAACTGCGCGAAAAGTAATATGGAGGTAAAATATGGAAGTCGAATAGATGCAAGTTTATATCGAGTATAATGAGAACAAATACTCTCGTTCATTCATTCATGGCGNATGAAGCAAAAGTTATCGCACCTTTGGCCAAAGTTTATTCCTCGATTAATAACGATGCGAGTTTTTAATGCATATATTTTGTATGTTGTATTTGAAAACAACGGAACAAGCGATGTTTTTAAACGTCATAAAAAAAGCGAAATCAGCATGTTAAGAAGCTCGTAGAAGTGTTACACCCCGTACGAGGCGAGCAGACCAAACAAACATCTTCGACCTAATCGATACGTAAAATGTAACATTTGTCTTGATGCTTTTATCGCTAAAAATGTTTAATTTATCAAGCCTAATTTCACGCCTTTTGCATTCATGGCGTAAAGTAAAAACAAAATAGATGCAGTTTTTGTGCAGAACCCCAGTTATGAGTTCGAGGAATTATCATCCCAACCGCCTTTATAAGATCTTGGGAGATTTTTCAGCTCCCTTCCTTCGCTTATTAAATTCTAGAGTAAATCTAGCTCTTCGTTTATTCCACCACCCTCGTTTTTCCCGACTCCAGAGTATCTACAGACTTTAAAGTATACAAGAGCAGGATGTTGCAGGGCTTCCCCAACACAACTCGCGCACCTTCTTTGTGGACTTAAGACCTCGTAGTTCACATAGTTACACAGTCAAGAGTTGGTGTTGTAATCGCGAATAGAACACATTATTTCACTGAAATTATTAATAATGTTTTGAATATATTTGAGATAAAACATGTCCTTATTGTGCTCGACCCTCAAGTACAATAAACAGTGTTTAGAGTCGGGCACAGCAACTGCGTATGTTTTTGTAGGGCAATATTAGGATGAAGAAAAATACTGAAAAAAAAGTACTGATAATAAAATGGTTTCGATCCATAAGTAGAACAGCACCTCGTGGAGAATTTAGATGGCAACTCCAGCTGACGTTCGAGTTGAACGACGGCAAACATTCTCAGGTGGACACAAAGGTGCTATGCTAAAATAAATAAATTTAGCAAACGAACCAATTCAGCAGAACGTTGGTTGAATGGAAGCCGAAGTTAAGGTCGTATAAAATCGATAATTTTACAGCTGAATAAAAAGCAATGAAATATTGACCAAAAGGATAACGGGATTATAGATAAATGCCCTATTACTGACATCCACAAAGAAATTGGTGCAACTAGGAAAGTGCTCTACTCCACCAGACGAAAGAAATACATAAAAACCAAACACTTCCAAGGCAACACAAAACGAATTACCATCCTCTAGCCTAGTACGAAGCTCAGACAATAGGTACGTTTACAAAATAGAAATCCAACGTGACTGAATAGTGACATAGCAAGTTTGCAAGCTTTTTGGCAGAAATCTAAGTGTTCTTTAGATGACAATATATCCCTTCCAGACCAAAATAGAGGATTATTTGGCTGGCGTCTTTGAAGGGCCATTCCCCAAGGGTTCACAAGGTTTAAAAATCATGGAGAGATATTAAGGACATCCAATGGTGATTGTTGAAGGGAACGTTTAGCAATTCAAAGACAATTATCGGCACTCATATGAAGGCAATCGCAAACATAGAAGGACACATAGGCATGAAGCAAATTGAATTAAGAGCACTTTACGACTGCATTGACGTTCAAATTCGTGCATTTTAATCGTCAGGAAATATCTCATATAGATACGGGTGCCTGTTAGTTTCAGTAATCTTGAAAGCAAATATATTAGCTTACAAGTAGACCGAAATACTTTGCAAGTTGATCGGAAATTAATAAAAAACATGTCTATAATTCAACGTCAGATTGAAACAAGGGAATCGAGTCAACAATTGTCAGCAATAGAATGTATGAAATCAGAAAGATCAAACAAGCACACGAATACGAAACCATATCACGAAAACACAACCCGGCGATTTGTAACCAATGGGAGTAAAAATTGAACGAAGAAAAACATGAAAACTAGGCACGACTTCTACTGCTACATAAAATCTGAAAACAAGGGAAGTGCTGCAAACTGTGAGTTTACATTTATCGAAAAGCCCCTGAAAAAGGAATCGAAATGAATGTCCTGTTTGATAGAGGCAGAAAATACCTGTCCTGAAGTCAATTCAGCTTTAGCCAAAGATATTTTGCCCTCAAAGACAGAAAAACAGTGATACTCAATGAATAACGGAAACATTTTGGTACTAGGGGACAAGGGGGAAATAAAGGTATAACGCCCTGCACTAATACCTTTTGGTCTTTGGTAGCAATTCCTTAGTTTTTATATTATCTTAAGATGGCTTACAATGGCATCAGCCTGTTAACTTTCTAGAATCTTAAGTTTCAAAATTTTGTCAAAATGAATTATCAAGACCAAAGAATCTCTTTGATCGTTACTATAACCCTTACTACCATGTGGACTTGTACTTCCTAGTTACCTAAAAAACACAGTGTAAAATCTTGCTATTTGGTTGCTTGTGCTCCACTTTAGTTACTATAATCCCCCTTGCCACTGACAAATTTATAAATTTGCTTCCTAAACTACTTTTAAAAACTTTACAAAAATGGCAAAAAGCACTCACTCTTTGGTTCCTCGGGGTTGTTAATTTCATTTTTCATTAATTTTTTAGTCAACTTAATGCTTCTTTGATCCCTAACAAATGTTAATGATTTATTCAGAATCGAGTTAACTCAAAGACCCCTGAAGTCCTCTGCAAACACCGATCTACCTAGAATCGAGCCAATACATCCATAAAGTAAAGGGTTGTATGATCCCCACAAACAAGAAAACATGTTTTTGTTACATCTGGAAAAAATACTCTTTTAACTGGGAACATTACTCTAAAATCTCTGAAAAAGCTCTGCATGGAGGAACTGCTAAGCCAGAAGTTGCCCAGGCTTGAGAATTCTCTTTCCAAAAGAGCCTGGGAAAGTATTTAACGTTATCTAAAAGATGTAAATTTTATTGAGCTTTCGTACAACAAATTGTATAAATTTCTCTGGCGCCACCTCATTTGTCTAAAACCCTTCCTTTAGATATTCGGTACCGCGCAAAATAATAAATTAAACAGAATAAATACAAAGAATCCTGCGCAAACAGTAAACACCCTACGGCTGAAAATGGCTTACCTCTTGATAACAGACTGAATTTTCCACTGTTGGGTCTCTCCGGTAACGTGGTGATGCAGACAAGTAACGTTCTCTTGTCGCACCGGACACAGTAGCTGCTCTTGGTATATCATGATAAGCTTTTAGATTTGACGAAGCCCTGGAACAATTATTTATCAAGTCTGCGCTTCCTATACAATGGCGCAACGTATAATCATGGGTTTTTGCATCAGTTCGATTATACCTTTTCACAAGGACTTCAGTGTCTGACTTCCTTAAATTAACTTCCGTAACAAAAACTGAATCAGATTCTGACAGGGACGTCCGAGTGCGTGCCCTACGAAAATGTGGGCTACTCTCTGATACAGAAGATTTGGTATCTTTTGCTGTCCACGACTCTTGGAAATGAGTAGCTGTCGGTCCAACACGAAATGATGAAGTTGAGTCATTTTGTTCAAGTGTTGATGAGTACGTACGAGTCATACTTTCTTTTTCAGACTGCTGACAGATAGTATCTTCTTGTCCTATCAGTGGCTTTTCATCGAAAATGGCATCTTCGCATAAGCTACTACCTAGACTAAAAGAACAAGTCTGACATTCCTTCTGTTTCTTCTGTTCTAGAGCAGGAGATGGTTTAATTATATTCTCTTTGCTGTTGTAAGACAGCAGCAAAGGAACTTGAGTATTTTCACTCTGTGCCGGACGCTCGATCAGAGAGGCTTTTCTTGACCTCCTCCTTCCATTAAAATTAAGTTGCATTACCGACAACGGCGATGCAGCCCGATCATGCTTAGGCCTACATAAAAAAAAATAAAGGAAGAAAAATTAAATTAAAAAATTTTTTAGTTGTTAAATATTAAAAATTTCAAAATGTCCCACGTACATTTCCTGTCAACAAGTATAAAATTTTATTATCTATGTCTCTACGAGTATTACTATTAACGGAGACGCATGATCGGTAGAGTACTTTCAGGTATTTTATGGGACTCGAACTCGCAACATCATGCCTTGGGCGTTGACAGCAAAAGTGTTTTTGCCTATATCGATGTACCAGACACCCTTTTAAAAGACTGATTGAACGGAAAACGGCTATTTGGTAGTGGTACTACGTTAAATGTGTATTACAGGAAAACAATTAAAAGTCGCCATAAAAGTACTAACCACCAAGCTCTTACCGTTTCATGATCCACCACTATCTCCTTTATAGCCATGTGGTAATATTCTGTACCTAGCACATGACAGTCTTTTCATACTCGTTACAGAGATTTTGGGACAGGATTTATGAAAGTTCTTTTGGTACAGATATGCTTTTTGAGTATGAATTTTCTACATCTTTCAATATCTTACCTTGGAATTCAAAACGCTCCTGAGTGACAGAAATGCCTTGAAAAATTGCATCACACTTGAATAAATTATAAACAAATTATTGGAATAAATTACAAGAGCAGAACTGTTGTCTTAGGTAGAGTTGTTAACCATTATGATAGCAATGTTTTTAAAGGCAATAAATTTATTTTGTGTTTTACTTCAGCAACATTTCGGTCATACGAAAACAACATCAAGATTTTGGAAACGCTTCAATGAACCGGATGGGAGCGTTTGATAAAATCAGAAAAGGACTTTGCAAAAATAGAAATTTCTTATTTATTGCACTCAAAATTCATGGAATGAACTATCGGGAAAATAACAAATGACCTTTTTCAAAGGAAAAACAACTTCTCGTATTTACTTATCGCATACCCAAAATCGCAAATACTTTCAATTAAAAAAATTTTAACTTCAACAAAACAACGTTTTACGTAGATTTTGCTCCCTCTAATTATGCGAGATCGGTAAAAACACGGGTCGGCAAGGCGGCACTTAAGGAAAATCAACTCCATAATCCATACAGTCAACAACAAGTTATTGAGATGCCCTCCAATATATGTGTTTTTTGGCAACCGGCAGAAAGTTAAAGACACGGGAGGCAAAACAAAACACTGCTATAATCTTCCGGCACAATTAAGTTAACAACAGAATAAATAGTATTCAAGTTGAATAGAAAAGCTAAAAATTTAAATAACATGATTTTTCTTTCATTCAAAAAACTTCTCCTTTGGGAGCATTGCCTTTCATAAGATCTTTGCTGTTCTTACCACTCCTGTCTTTTGTATCACTTGTAACTTTACATCAGTTTCGATATTTTCCATGAAGCCTTTAAAACAATACGATATATGTACCCAAGTGAGCCAACCATAACAGGGATAACTGTAGCCTTTTTCGTATCCCTCAACTTTTCAACCCTCCCTTAATTTGTTCATAATTTTTCAAAATTCGAGTGTTTTCACTAACAACCAATTGTACTTTGCTACATTGCTTCGGCGCCTCCTATATTCCCTGTGCCACTTTGAAATATTCACTCACCAGATGACTAATTGTATTCTGTCCATTCAGTTTGACTTAACTATCAGTCTTTGTCTTTCTCAGGTATTCATGTTTAAAATTGTCTTTCATTTCCATTACCAAATAACGGCGTTAACGGGAATGAGTTTAGAAATTATGAAGGTGGCTCGCTTGGCTGTTGTCCAAAGAATGAGCAGCGTGGACCCGGTCGCAATCATGTAACTACCAGAATGAAACTAATATTATCATGGATTATCATCACTATCATTATCATCATCATTATTATTGTTTTCATAGCTTTTGTTCTGGCTGTTGTTATTGCCGTTTACTTCTGCTAGGCGAGTCATAACAAATGACCAAGGGCTAGCAGAGATTCTTTGACTTCACATTTCCAACACCTTCCTGAGTATCCTTGCAGTTTCTAGTAGAGTCGTTTTCTGCGTTACACCTATCTCGTATGGTATTCCAATCTTTTGCATCCATGAATCAAACCCTCAGGAAATACTCTCTTTAGCACCTATAACGATAGGGACAACTTTTATCGACTTCAATCCCCACAGTCTTCCAATTTCTCTCTTTCGATCTTGGTACTTTTCTACCTTTTCTCTTTCTTTCTCTTCAACTCTTCCATCTGCGGGTATAGCAATTTCTACAATGATTCCAGCCTTTCAGTTCAAGTGATAGAAACATTAGCGAGATGCAGAAGAATAGTGGAGATAGCGAGACTCCCTGAAAGATCCCTCTTTTAATATTGATGTTATCACTGGTCAATGTGCGGTTCTCATGTGTAACAATTAAACGTGTCCTCCAATTTATCATATTGCGTTTCAGAAAACCAATAACTTTGGGTGATACTTTAAATAATTCTAAAGACTTAAGGATTCTGTAAATTCTTGAATTCATGGACTCAGTGGAAGCCATTGATGTAAGATATTTACCATGTCGTGAGTCGTAAGCTTTTTCTCAGCTACGTTTCGAGTAACTTTAAAACCTGAAACTTTTTACGTGAAAACATTTGCCCACTATTCAACGTAAAGTCTCAAACACAACACCATATACTGAATAATTGTAACTCCGCTGCCAAGCAACAATGAAGCCTGTGGCGTCAGATCTCAACTGCATCTTCTATTACATCTCCCAATCGGAGATCAAACAAAGCTCAGTCTACGTTGACTTTCCTGGCTTTAGCAATACCAATGACAATGACAAAAGACAACGAGAATGACAAAAGACCCGATATGGATATCACAACGAAAGACAGCACGATCGTAATAAAATTAACGATTTGTTTCGAAAGGAACTTGGCCAAGTCACGTGATTACAAAGAACAAAAACATAAACAACTTTAAAAATTGTTATAAACAAGGACTTGAAATTCCAGCTAATACTTGTTGAATTCTCGTCTGTTGGTTTCTATAGTTCGAAAATGAAACTCGTTAAAAGCACTCTTAAAGACCTTATCGTTGACGAAAAATGCCTACTAAGCAAATGCATAGAAAGGTGCATACGAAGCTCGTATTAATTTTTCAGCCGAAGAAACAAAAGATGAACAAGGAAGACTTATATGTATATATATATATATATATATATTATATTCCAAGAACATTAACACCTTGTAATACGTTACCACCTGTAATTTTTTAAATATTTTTGATGAGCCGCCTACTTTATTTGTTTATAAAAAGCATGTACAGTATTTGTAGCATTATTGCCTGATGANAGATGAACAAGGAAGACTTATATGTATATATATATATATATATATATTATATTCCAAGAACATTAACACCTTGTAATACGTTACCACCTGTAATTTTTTAAATATTTTTGATGAGCCGCCTACTTTATTTGTTTATAAAAAGCATGTACAGTATTTGTAGCATTATTGCCTGATGATCGAAATATCGTGAAACTATTAGTTGCAATCACAGTTCTTATTTTTCGTGTTTTATCTTATCTTATATATATATATATATATATATATATATATATATTAATGAGTAGTTTGTGTAGATCTGACTTCTGTTCAGTCAATTAAGGATAATGAGTCGTAAAAATGTGTGTTGTTATTAGGCTAAAGAGAAATAGTTTAACGAATCTTGTCAAACATTCTCATTTAATTTCCGCTGTCAAACCATTTATAGCTGTGAACCTTTGCGGTACCTCGTCTTTTTTTGAATTCCATTCGAACTAACATGTTACTGGGGGCAGATATAGACCATTTGCCGCCAGTAACATGTGACTTCAAATAACTAGTAATCACTTGAAAAGGCTGTGTTGAAAGGGTAACTTAAGTAGACTCTATAGCACTTGAGAAGCCCTTTTCCCTTTGTACATTGGTGTTTATTAAACTTCTTGTTTTCTTTGGGGTTTTCTATTCTTTCAAATACGCTTTTCATAAACTTCTTCTTTTGTTTCCTAATCCTTTCTTTCATCGACACGTTTAGGTTTTACACACCCCAACATTGAATTGTTGTTCAGCCACCAAATGAATCACGTCTTCCTTTGCTTTTCGTTCACACACTCAGTCAGTAATAAACAGCTCACTCAGCTGTTTATTATCTTTCCTCTCGTTCGTCTCTTAAATTCCACTACCTCTTCTGAAAATTTTAGTATTTCTTTTTCAATTCCACTGGTGAGTCCAGCGAATATTTATCATCTGGAGGGTTTTTAATGTTTAATTCATGCTGCAATGTTTGTAAGATTTTTCTAATATCATACGACGGCTCATGATTAATGTGTAGTCACTGTTGAACTCGGAGTATCAAAAATATGTGAATTTTTTGTTTGTCTATTCTGACAAAACGTTCTGCGATCCATACTGAAAACTGTTCTACAATCTGGAACAGTCACACACAGACACACACACGCAACACAAAAAAAACAACAAACGCACACATAACCACACATACCCAAGCCCCCTACACACACTTACAACTTCCACTGGATTAGAAATTCTTCATATTGTATACTCATTTTCTGGTCAAGCTAAGAACGTCTGAACTAAGATCCTAGGCACTGATGTTCCTTTGAAGATTCCCATAAATGTTTGTCTGGCATTAGCGTTTCAATACACTTGCTTGTACTTTTTAGTTCAAAAAATCACCTCTTTCAGTCATCACTATTTTACTACAAAGCTCTTACAATTTAATTAACTTTCACTGTCCCTTTTGGGTCAGGTAAGTCATCAACCACTAAAAATTTATAACGTGTGAAAGTATTAGCTAGACAAATAAACAACTGGACAACGGGCCAACAACCTTACTTAAGTGAACTTTCATGGTTAAATTTAAACTAAAAAGAGTATATTCAAGTGCTCAAGCTTTTTCAAAGATAATTAAAACAACTCGTGTAGTGTTTCGAATTCAACACAATAAAAAACACCACACGCCATCAATGCTTCAGTTCGTCCGGTGCGTTGATGAAGGGTGGCTTTAATTGCTGTAAGGGTTGTTTTTTTTATTTAGTCCCTACGAGGAAAAAATACCTGCTAATACCCTTGGAGATAGTCTTGGCTAATTCTGAGAAACCCCCGCCGTTCACTTTACTGCATATTGAGCAATGTGAATTAAGTTTTCTCAATTGGTGCGAATCGAGCGTTCGATAAATGCAAACGAAAAAAGGAGGAGTTATAAGAGTTTAAGAGTCGAGCATTTCGTTACTACTTACTTTATTTTTGTACCATTATCTGTACTGCTACCATTCTCTTTCGTCATAACTGGCTGAATAACGTTTTTTGACGCTGGAAAGGAACATCCTACACAAAGACAGAAAATAATAATTTGATCAACTTTTGATAATGGGCCCAGGTTCCGGAACTTAAAAATGATCAAGTCCATACAAAAGAATGCACATGCTTTGCAAGATCCATAACTATGTGCTCAAGACTTCTTGCTTGATTACAGTTATAACTTTATACCAGTATATCACCTGTACATAAGAAGCATAAGTTAGCTTTTGGGTATTCCGGACCGTATAAAAATTTAATGACCAACAAACGTACCTTCGACGCTTATTACCAATAATTACTATATGTTTTAGGCACCACGATACCAAAGTATGCCACATATGTAAAGAAATCGTCCCCCGTGAAACTAAAATCCAAGCCCACATAATGGCCTGGATATCTGGTTGCTGCTGTTGCTTTTGACCTTCTGATAGTTTTACCCATCACAAAGCTAAGTTCCAGGGTTTTTTTATGTGGGATGATTTTGTTTGAGTGACAGAAAATGAGTATCCCCAGGAACTTTTTCACGACAATAAAGGTCAAGGAAGCATGACCATAGAAAAAGCAAATCCGGGACTGAAATATAGATCAGCGGAAAGGCAAATGGATCAGACGATATACCATTGGAGATGTTTCTTGCACCAGGTGAAGAAGGTGTTGAACTTCTATGGAAGATCATCGATAAGATCTACGAGACTAGAATCCTCCCTGAGGATATGATGAAGTTAATCTTCGTAGCCCTCCCAAAAATCACTTAACGCTCGACTGCAACAACAATTGAACCACAAGCTTAATAAGTCATGCACTTAAAATCCTAACGAAAATAGTCCTTCAGAGAGTACGGCGTAAACTGCTACCTGAAATTTCAGACGATTAGTATGGTTTCAAGAAAGAAAGAGGCACACAAAACGCAATCTTCAACCTCAAAATACTCTCTATAGGGGCAATACAAAGATCAGCAGGACCTATGTCTGGTATTGATTGATTACAGGGAGGTCTTTTACAGGGTTATGGACAAGGACTTACTCGCTATGTTACAGGGCATCCAGATTGATGATAAAGACCTTAGAATCATGAAAAACCTTTATATTAAGCAAAAAGCGGCCTTTCGCCTCTCTGATACGAGTCTCACTAAATGAGTCCCGATCAAGAGAGGACTAAGGCAAGGATGTGGTATTTAACAAGATTTTTTCAACCTCTATAGCGAATTCAAGGAAAGGGAGCTCGCTGTAGACAGGAAAACGTATCTGCAGAACTTTCAACACCATTTCGACACCAGCAGAGAGCTATGGGATGCAGCCCGAGACCCAGAACAATGAGGACGCATTTCAATGCAATAGTGGTTCACCTAAGCTTGTTTCACGTTGGCACCATAGAAGAAGACAGAAAAGGGGAAAAAATACATAGTCAAATGAGTTTCAACAAAAGGTAATGGTTCGCATTAGATTTACAATGATCACAGAAGACAAGGTATGAAATATGTGGCAACGAGGTAAACAGTATCTGACAGTCCTAAATAAAGCCTGTTAGCACACTGCTTCGAGGCCCGTTTACTGTACCCACAGTAATACCATAGTAAGAATTAGAGTACTTAGTGGATCTTTCCTAGTGTATTAAATATTTTATTGTCCCCTGTTTTCAATATTCAATTTTATTCCTCGTTATTCCGATATTTGTTTTCATGTTTGTTTTCGATCTTACCTTTTCTCTTCAGGGTTTCAACTGTTCCTTTCCCCTGTCAAAATGTCTGATGTTGGTCGTGGTTAAAGATTGGACTGTTTGGCTACCTCTGCGAAACAGACCAGAAGGCTTGGGGGTACCCTGTCAGGAGAAAGACGAAGGTCGGAGAGACTACATAGACGTAGTGAAGTCGGGTATTCAAATTGAGTGGGTGAAGAACAGGTGGAGGGTTACCAAAAGGGCGTATCGATTGGAAAAAAATTCGTATGGCTGATCACTGATCTCTGGAAAAATAGTCAACGAGGACAAAAACGACTCCAATCTTGGTCTTGAAGCGCGGTAACGATTAAAGATTTTTAAAATAAAACATGGTTTTAACAACGATTTCTTAAGGCTTTTACCAATTCGCTAGAAACCAATGTGAGAAAACAAGTGATTAAAATATGTATTGGCAATGCTAACCTATTTTTTAAAAGTATGTTCAAAATTACATTTTTTTGTTAGAATAACAAATAAAAATTATTACTCTGGAGATTCTCTGACAACAAATGGGTATCGAACGAAGTACAAAATTACAATTAAAGGAACAGACCAATACTTTCGCTACAGGTAACCAAAACCCATAATACCCTTCGGGGTTAAACACGGAAATGTAAAGGTCATGACAATTCCTTTTGATTTATTATGGGAGAAAACCTGGATCTTGAAGGGCTGCATAGTCACTTGCACAAAGTGCAACTAATGGCTAAGGGCAATGAAAAACATTATTACTCACGAGCCTTAGTTGTGTGTACTTACCTCCACCCATTTTATAGGTCGGATATTTAATTCTCTTTCTTGACCATTTAGAAGACTTTGGTGGAAGACCAGGCGCCTGACTAGAACTTAAGTTCTGGGGTTCTCTCTTCCGCTTTTTTGAAGTTTGCTGAAAATAAATACAATGAAAATCAACTACAACTTAATTAAAGGATTAAAGATGGCAATAACCCTCCTCTAAAAGAAACTGTTACCTCAAGAATCACAGTACAATCAACAACAAATGTTTTTGTTGCTGTTACTGAAAATCGTCTTCAGCCATTTTTAGCTCTTAGTTTTTTCATGACGTCGTAGTATGTACTAAATAGTGTCAAGATTTTATTTCATTCAGTCAGTATGAATTCATTAAAAAACGATTTTGAAACAAACAACGACGCTGTTCAACCTTCGTTGTAATAAATATAGTCTAAAATGAATAAGAACATTGTCTTTGACCACCTAATATTGAAGTAACTAATTGGGGCAGGAGAATAACGTGAACAGAAGGCCTGTACCGTTACAAGGATAATGAAGGGGTTGCAGGGCTGTAATCTGGTGTGCACTCACGTACTATATGGCTCTACTGACCGACTGACCGACCAAATGACCAAAGAACAGACAAAGAGAATATTATTCTTGATTTTTTTCAAGTCACAACCGTTACTATGGTCTTTCTGTGGTATTATGTAATACTATGGTATTTCAGAATAACATTGCAGATAATAGTACTTTTGCGCTGGTTTTTATAATTGTGGTACAAAGCAAAATACCAATTTATTAATAGTCACTTCCCATACTACTTCTAAATTTCGATAAATGAACTGATGACAAGTCTTACTATAACAAGTTCTGTCCTGAATAGAATTTACTACATTATATTTTCTCATTCTAATTGAAGTTACCTCATTGTATTTCTGCAGTTAGAGGTATCTAAGCCCCAAACCTGGTCAATTTTGCAACAAAAGTAATGGTTTAATATATACTGGGGTCATGATGTGTACGGGTAACAATTGGATGTCTGGGGAAAGAAATAAGAGCGTACTTCGGTCTGAATGGAACTCCTATTGTTGGGAAGTTACTCCTACACGGAATTTTGCTCCATAAAAACTACTGTTGCCTTTAGACACAATGGGATAAAAGGTACATTCAGAAAAGCTATGTTGCAAGAAAAACCAACCATTCAATGATAACCTGGAGATACATCAACAAACAACAAATCAAACAATAGGGCAAACAAATTAAGGTGTAAAACAGGCTTAAGCAATCACTCAAAAACAAGGCGATATGGCAGAAGGTGATTGTACAGAGTTGGTAGTATACGGAGAAGGAAAAGTCTTCAAAAAAAGGTATTAAAGTCCCGACTATGGCTAGAAAAACTCGGAGTAAAAGGACCAATAAAACGAATGTCAAATATATGATAAAAGGTAGTGTGATACAGTGCTTGCGTCATATGTGAATCTTCAATTGGACTAAACTTTTTATTACTTGCTACGGTGACAGGAGGTGTACAAAACTATTTAAAGGTCATTAACCGAACGTTCTCCATCTAACATCATGTGTTTTACTCCTAAAAAGTATAACCACCCTCGCCAGCCGTGATAATTTGTTCTCTTTTTCAGTCAGTTGACAGATTTTCAGTTAATAAATGTTCCCCTGTCGTATCCTAACTTTAAACACTGTCTTCTGCAGAACCCTAGAGAGGTAAGTTTAGTACCAATGTTAATAAGCCCAATAATTTTATCCAAATATTATTGTATATGTTGAGTATAACTACACCGGATATTATGTTCGACTAGTAATTATAATCTCGGCAACACATCGTAATTTCTGAGCAATTAGAAAATATTCTTTTTGCATCTTAAAATGTCCTTTGTGCAACTTAGTATGTCCTTCGTCCACATGATAAAGTTCCCTATACACGAGAACTGCATTTAACGTTAACCGGTTTACCATTCGGCGAATAAACAGGATCGAGGTTACACACTTCTATGCATCCTTAACGCTCTGACCAATCACTCTATTACAATTTGGAAGTGGAAAAAGAAGTTTCAATTTCTTTTTCTCACACTGATAAGCCTCTACCTTCAAATCATAGAGCTTATGACAGAAGGGGCATTCCTATAAATTCAGATTTAAAAGCAGGATGAGTCATCCTCAGAACTTATACGCAGGATGTCCTATTACAAAGATAAGCAAATACTGTACCTCTTCCGTGGGCCATTTTTCATCAGCATGTGAAAATCCGAAAAACACAAAGAACGTCTCTTTTACAAGATTCAATAGCTGGTTAAAAAATGGCCCACGGTATCAGAACTATAGGATCTTTACATTACAGGCAAGAAACACTAAACCCATTTTTACAGATTATTGAAATACAAGAAAGAAAAAAACAAAGTGAGAGTTAAAGGGTGAAATAAGAAATAACTCCTTTAAGGTACACGAAGCAAAAAATAAGGAAGAAAGATAACACAAGTGGACATTTCAAAAGTGGTGGATTGGAGTTAATACTTGGAAATAAAGCCAGAAACCAATGTTGGTAAACGTAGAGTAACTTCTACTTGATACGCATACTGCCATTTTTTACCTACCATACATATTATTGCAGTATAAAATGCTGGCATTTCAGATTTCTGAGCTAAATTGAAATAACCAAACATAGCGGCTAGGTGACTTTAAAAAACAAGCTTAAGGAATCACATTTCCGTATCCGAGAAAAAACCGCCAGTATCCTAAGGCATGCTCCGCAATCCTATAAGGTTAAAGCAATATCCGTGGTGGTATAAATGGCGATTAAAATGTACGGTACGAACGACGTCAGCAGAAATTTTTCGTTCTGTAAGCAGTACGGATCAACGTTAAATGTTACACCCATTTCAGTCTTTATCATGACATGGCTTTGAACAAGGGTTTTGAAAGGTTCCGTATTGTGTTTAAATGTTTTAATGATCAAAAGGTGCTCTGTGATTATTTATTTAACAATTCTTTAAACTTTTCCTGTCATACAATGAACAGTCAGCATTAGTTTCTCCCAAATGCTATACACTCTAAAGCCTCTAAGTATTCCACACACTTTATTACTCGACACCATATTTTCCTTATCAATACGTACAATATTTGTTTCACAGGGTGCCTGCATGTGATAACGTAATGGCATTTGACCCGTTGTTCAGTCCATCAGAAAAATATGGGAAAACAACACGGCTATAGCTATTCATTCTCCTTAAAAAATTATACTGACTGGTAGTTATGACGGACTCGAGTGAAAACTATTAAGTTTTTAGTAATGATGGATACTTGGCTGGTACAAAATCCATGCAATCCTCTTTATTGCGATGACACTGAATATTCTGCCTTGATGAAAGTAAAGCTCACAAAAAAAATACCCTCAAAATGCTACAGGGCCGAAAATAACATCGTTGACAACAGTATACAGTTTCATTTAAAAAGTGAAGTATTTTTATTGCTATCTTTCAAAGTGATACTCTTTTCGCAACAAATAGTTCTTCTCTTGAGCAAAATGAACTCAATTAGCATTGTTATTTAACATGATAAGGGTAAAATGCAAGATTCCAGCAATAAAATTAATTAAACCCTTAAAATAAATCCCTTATCATGTACCCCTTTACACTGAGATAAGTTGACCCACCTTGCTCTACAAATGAAGCTCAAATAATTCATTGACAATGTGGCCTGAGCAAGATATGTCTACGATCTACGTGGGTGTTAAAATCTTTACGTGTAAGTAAATATTCGATTTAAAAATAGCATTCAAAATTTATTTAACCTTGAATCCACTGATAATACGGCGCCTGGATCTGTTGATATGGTGCCGAAGATATGGCTGGCTACTTAAATACTAACAAAACGGAATAATAAGACACGTCCCTTGTGCTCACAAATATTTTAAGTAAAGAAGAAAAAATTTAATGACATCTTATTTCCGACGTCTTTCACTCGTGATCTTGTGTTGATCAGTAATCAGCTAGAACCATCTGGCTTTTTCAATGAACAGCTATGCATTCTCATATGGCATTCAGTTGTTAGCAAATTATGATGCAAGTATTAACAGTAAACTTGTTTAAACACAAGCTATTAATAAAAATTAACAAAAAACATAGGTCTGTAATGGTTTTCCTTTCAAAAAACGCGACTTACATCCTGCTTAATGTTCAATATAGAGTTTTATGTCTATTAAAAATATGTAACAGCCTTAATCAAAAATGTTTGTGCAAAGCAAAGGCCTTAAGTTCTCTTAACATAAAATTTAACAACGATCTGGAGGGAGTAACCACAAGTCACTATGATGTATTATTCATTTAACATATACTCACATCTGTTTTATCGGCATAGTGTGGTTGGTGCATTTCAAAGTTTTTGATAAGGCTCCCTGCCGTGAAAAAAAATTAAATCAATATTGGATGGTTTACTCTGTTTTACATAAGGGCAAGGAAAACTATCAACACTTAACCTAACTTTGAATGGTAAAAGTTCTGCATTAATAGCAACTTCTTAAAACAGAACAGAATAGAAATGTATGCAGTATGGTAGTTAGCCGCAGCCCATCAAACAAGCCCGCGGCTTGCTAGTAACATTTTAGCTCAAGGCAGACAGGAGCTAATGTGTATTCTTCAACACATTTAGTAGATCATCACGACCAGATTATCTCTTTTGATCAAGACTAGATTTTCTCCCCCATATTTTATCGATAAAATACAGATAATGGTAGTATATAGTAACAAAATGTGAGAGGGGTGTTTACCCTGGAAGAGGGGGTAATTAAAGTTGAGAAAGAAGGAGCTTATTTATCTCGGCTGTCACACCAAATCTGCGCTGCATGCTAAAAAGACGCTCTTCAGTGACTTGTACAGCAGTTAAGAATCAAATGAATATGAATATGAATACGTCGCAAAGCAGGGACAGTTGTTTTCTTTTTGGCTTCACATGGCAAAGAAGCTTTAATGTTGGTTGCTAAGTATAAATTGAGTAGCGCATAAAGGTTTATATCCTCAGAGATTTTAAAAACTAGCTTGGGAAGAAGAGAAATTACAACCAAAAGAAAGCTTCAGCAGTCTGTATAATGTGGAAAGCTATGTAAGGAATATGGTGATGTGCAGGTAAACAGTACACATGTAACACTTCACCAGTGGCTGGGATGGGAATAAAATGTTACTAGCAGCCAACAAGTGTGTAGAGACATTGCAGTCACAACATCAAAGACTGCTTAATTTTTCTCCATACTATCTTTGGTGGAGAAACACATGTTCCTGGAACTGAAAAAGAGATATTTTATTCTGCCTAATGTCTTGCCATGTCATGCTCAGAACAAATCCAATGGTGTTACTTTTCTTGTTAAAGTAATAATTTTACCAATTCGTACCAATAAAGGAATCCTTATACAGCATTTTTTTGTCACTGCAATGTTAACAAAACTTAATATAGCAATACGTACACTAGCTAAATGACTTCAGAAGTTTTTTACAATGGAACACGTCTACTGAACAAATATTTTAAGTATTTATACTATAACTTTGGACATTGTTGAAATTATTTTTGATAATAAAGAAATAACTTCAGGTATTGATGAAACTTTTTAGGTATTGAAAGAATCCCCTTGAGAATTGGACAAATCACTCTACTCACTGAAATTTCAATTTACAAATAAAGATCTTACTACATGTACTAAATAATTCTACGGTAGTATTCAAGTAATGAAGCAATGAAGAAGGTACTGAAAAAGATACTTTATGGCATTAAAGAACCCTCTAAAGTCATGACATTTAGGATGCTGAATGGAACTCAAGTCAAAGAGATGACTTTAGATTTTTTACGAAATCACTTTTGGTGATGAAGGTATTTCTTATATAGTGCAGAGACTACCTTAAGTATTGAAGGCAATACATTTGGTATAAAAAAAGTAAGCTGGTATTGAATAAATCAATTTAAATATTAAAGACATCACAAAAAGTAAGGAAAAATTAACTTTATGTAATGAAGAGCCATTTCTGGTATTACTTGGGTTACCTTATGTATTGTAGAGATAACATCTGGTAATATAAGAGGCAATCCAGGTGTTACAGGAATTGATTTTGGTTAATTAATTAAGGGGTCACCTTAGGCATTTCAGCATTTGTTTTAAGCATCAAAGAAATGAGTTTGGGTATTCAATATCATTACTTACCATGATTTTCTTCTTTTTTATCCATAGGAACAGCATGTTACACCATACAAAATAATCATCACATACACATTATCTGCAGTCTCATACTGAATTGTCAGTTTATCACATCAACAATGACTGCTGCTTCCTTTTTTATTGATTACACTTGCTAAAAATGAAACACCAGAGTAACATCAGTTCCAAACAAAAATCTTGAGCAGTTGCATATCTAATGAATTATACACAAAATATGAAGTAAAAAGCAGATCCCCACTGAATGGTGCCTTAGGTTCTGATTCCACTAACTGCTGATTCTCCACACATAAAAACACAAATTTTGACCTCAAAAATGGTTCCTTGAAAACAAAATAGCCTAAGAAACTGGGTATTGAGTCCTTAGGTCTATACCAACTGTAACACAAAGCTACAGATTTTACAGTCAAGCATTTTATTTGATCACAGGTGGTGAACAATATCTTTTTATATTACAGAAGATACACATGGACCTCACTGGACCAGAACACCAGGAATCAAATTGACTACATCTTGGTGAGTCACAGATGGAGCAGATTTGTTCTGAATGTGAGGGCTTACTGAGGATTTGACTGTGGCTCTGACCACAACTTAGTCATACCTGATGTTAAGCTCAGAATCAAAGCACACAACAAATGGAGAGCTCCACTGATGTATAACCTCAACACACCTGTGGACTGCCAGGTGAAAGACAAATACACCATCAATATCAAAAACAAATTTGAGCAGCTGAAATTACTGCAAGAACTGAAATCCCCAAATGTGGATGACATGTGGGAAAGAGGCAAAGAAGTTATCAACAAAGTAGCATTGGGCAAAGTTGGTAGGGCACTGAGGAGAACAAACAAGCCATGGATAACCGAAGTGGCATTGAAGTTAATGGATGTAAGATACTTTTTAAGCACATGCATACCAGTAAGATGTGTATAGGGTCTATCTCTGATCTTAACTCTCTGGAATTAAATAGCCAACTTAAGGAATATAGAGCCAAATTACACATTCCTTTGAAGTCTATTACAAATTATGTCCATGCTTTTCTTGGAGGAAGAGTGGATAAGTACTCCTGCTGCTCTATTTATTGGTAAGTAATAGCTTAATCTCTTTGCTCCATATACACTACCCATGACTAAAGTATGAAAATGCCTGAAATACACACAACCTTTTTCCAACAGTCATTTTGGAAAATATGGACTGTGTTGGGTGAATCCAAGGGTATTTTGTATGCAAGTAAAAATTACAGGAAGCCAACTGCTGCCCAGAAAATAAAAACTTGGTCTAAATGCAAATGAACTCTGCCATGGCCAGTCCCAAGCTTGCATGAGAAAGGAGGAGGGTTGGGCAAGGGGCAAATCACCCCTTCCCACAAAACAACCACCGATAACAGAAACTTGGATAGCAAACAAAACTATCTATGGTCACAGAACCATGTTGTGTCAAATCCCTGAAGATAATGACCTCAGATGGGAAGACACACATATGACAGCTGGAGGTGAAAGCATACTGGAAGCCTCCAGCCTGAGAACAACATGCATGAGATCACTACTAACACCAAAGAGATTCATCCATGCAGGATGTTGGGATGTAAGAACCATGCATGCCACCAGAAAAACTGCAATAATAGCAAGGGAAATGAGGAAATACCATCTAGAGATACTAGGCATAAGTGAAGAAAGATGGACTGGTTTCTGAGAAGTGAAGATCAACACTGGAGAGTCCGTACTGTATTCTGGTTCAGATGAACAACATCACAAAGGTGCAGGAATCATGAGACTAGGAAATGTCTAATCAAGTGGAACCCAGTGAATGAAAGAATCATAAGTGCTAGATTCAACTCAAAATATGTAAAAACCATCATCATTCAGATCTACAGCCCTGCAACTGATGCAGATGAAGAGGAGAAGGATGATTTCTACAAACAACTGCAGAAAGAGATTGAGTCAACACCAAAGCATGATATGCTTATCCTTATGGGAGATGCAAATTCCAAAGTGGGTTGTAACAACAAAAACCATGAGAAAGTTTTAGGAAAAGAAGGCTTATGCATCATGAATGAGAATGGTTTAAGACTTATTGAGTTATGTGAAGAAAATGATCTAGTGATTGGATGTACATTCTTCAAGCACAAGAATATTCACAAATACATAGAGAGTGGATAAGCAGTGAAACTTGGAAAGCTATAGACAAAAGGAAGAAAATGAAAAATGAGATGAACTGAACAAAATCAGAGAGAATTCGTACTATCAAAAAAGTATAGTGAGATGGAAAGGGCTCAGAGCAGATAAATGTAAGATGATAAGTGGGCTCACTGAAGAAGCCAAGCATGCAGCAAAAAACAATGACATGGGAACTCTGTACAGGATTACAAAGCTATTGTGCAACAAGAAAAAGCAATCAGCAATGGTGTGAGGGACAAAACTGGTAAGTTACTCATTGAAGATGGTCAGATACTTCAAAGACGGAAAGAACACTTCAAAGAAGTATTAAACATTGAGAAGGAATGTGACGAAAATGTGGAGGAAGATAAATTTGGGATTGGTAATGTTGAAACCATTGAAGAAATCAACACAGGCCCCTTCACAGAGGAGGAAGTGAAGATAGCAGAAAAAAAGTTGAAGAGCAATAAAGCAGCAGGAGTAGATAACATCAGCAGAGAAATGTTAAAAGCTGGAAGCAAGATCACATACAAGAGATTACTGCACATGTTTGAGAAAGTGAGAGAGAAGATCAATATGCCAAAAGACTGGAAGAAATCAATGGTAGTTAAAAAAGCAGAGAAAGGTGACCTTACTAAATGTGAAAATAGTAGAGGAACCTTACTGCTCTCCATACCCAGGAAAGTCTTCTGCAGAGTTGTTTAAGAAAGAATCAGGAAAGGAGTAGAAGAAAAACTGAGAAATGAGCAGGCAACATATAGAAAAGGACACATGACAGCAGAGCAGATTTTCATGCTTCGAAATATTGCCAAACAGTCCAATGAGTGGCAAGCATTGCTGTACATTAACTTTATTGACTTCTGTATAGCTTTTGATAGCATTGATAGAGACAAACTATGAAAGATTTTGAAGTTTTATGGAGTTTCAGATCTCTTCATAGAAATCATAAAGGAAATGTACAGAGGAAGTAGTAGTTGCATCATTAACAATGGGCAGATGTAAGAGTGGTTCTCTGTAAAAACTGGAGTTCGACAAGACTATGTGATGCCAGGCTTCCTTTTCATTATTGCTGTAGATGTGATTATGAGGAAAGCAACAATGCCAAAGAAAATAGGAATAAGATGTTAGTTTACCACACAGCTTGAAGATTCAGACTATGCAGACAATACCACCCTCGTATCCAGCAAGCACCAACAGATGCAGGAGAAAACTGAAAAGTTATGTAAATATGCTGAAAACATCAGTCTCAAAATCAACATAGACAAGACCAAGGTGTTGAGACTAAATCACAAGAAAAAGTGCCTAATTGAGATCAAGGACATAAGTGTTGAAGATTTGGACACCTTCAAATACTTCGGTGCTATAATAAACAAAACAGGTGGATCCACTGAAGATATCACACTTAGGCTGAACCTAGCAAGAACTGTGTTTGCCATGCTTAACCCACTCTGGAAGTCAAACAAATACAGTAGTAAGACCAAGATTTGAGAATATAACAGCAAAATAATGTCTGTGCTACTCTATGGAGGAGAGATGTGGAAACTAAATGAAAGTGATGTCACCAGATTGGAAATATTTCAAAGAAAATGTCTGAAAAGGGTTCTCCATATCTCCCGGCCCACAAAAATCACAAACAGTCAGCTTTATCTGAGGAAGAAGGCCAGTTCAGTAGGAGAGATCATAAGGTGCAGATTGTTGGCATGCTGATGCTCTGTGTCTAAGTGTTTAAGATATCTATTCTTGTTTTTCCAATGACAAATTCAATCAAATGAAGGGCCTCCATTACCTGTCAAACCTTCAGTGGTCAGTGAATGAAAAGCATCTCCAGACTTAAGAGTGCCTCAACATACAACAGTGTAGATACAAGATGTGGTAGTACTGGCTCTACACAGACATGGAAAAATCTGTTATATTCAAAAAATTCTCTCTTCTTAGCATTCAGAAATATCAGAGGTCTTCATTCATCCTTCATTATGACTAACCTCACATTCTTGCACCTTGAGTCAAGCTTCAATGATAGTGTTAGATCTTCATGTTAACAACTTTTAACTTTTGTTTTAACTAGACTTTACAAACCATCTTCATGGCCTTGTTGTCTATGCTCAACAGGATCTTCGGGCACTTAGAGTATAAGAACTTGAATCTGAAAAATGCCTTTCATGTGCCTTAGATTGTTATTTCTTCAAGTGGCTTGTATCAATCTCCCTCCTCTGATTCTTACTCAGTTATTGAAACAGGATCAGACTTCAGTGATAAGGCCTTGAATAAGAATCAGACTGCTAACATTTGTCTTTGGCAGCTTCAGTGCTCATTGCATATCCATGTTGAGTAAGTCTTAAAGGACTGACAGACCTAGGGAAGTTATTTACAATGTTGTTCCTGCCCATGATCTTCTACAGCTTGTTGATTTTTCAACAAGACTTGCCGAATCAAACTCAAGAGAACCTTCCCTTTCAGACCTCTTCCGAATTTTGATCTTGAATGTTGCACAGTCTCATCTTTACCTCCTTTTGGACCTTCTGATTGTGCTGTTGTCACTGTTGAGGTTAAGGTAACTGTTTCAAATCTTTTTACATTGTAAGACTTCAAAATTTGGCCAAGATCGCTGGGAAGGACTTTGTCAGTTTCTTGGTGTTGTCCCATGGAATTCAATCAAAAGAAGGGCTGGAATGCTGGTACATCAGCTAATCACCATGTGTGCCATTCTCCATTAACTGAGTGATGATACATTTTGCCAATGTAAACCCCTACACAACCAGGGCATGTCAATTTATAGACAACATTCATTCATTGAATAGCAGGAATCTTGTCCTGAGAAGGGCAGCATGTAGCAACTTTCTTTGACTGAACAGACATAAGCAATATTTTGCATTGTAAAACATTCAAGCTTTTGTGCATGTGACAATCAGCTGATGTTTCAGGATTTGGCAAAATGTCAGTCATATGACAAGTGCATCAATATGCTGGCAACCACATCATTATCAACTGATGTTTTTAGGATGTTTTTCTGGATACAAAAGAACACATTGAAAATGCTGTTTTACAGAATATTTTATTGTTGACAGTGAAGATTCTTGGTCACAATTTCTGTTTTTTGAAGGAAATATAATAAAACTTTTTTGCCCTTTGAATAATAAAGGCTTAAGGGCCTCTAAGGAAATACAATTATTTTCCTGATACTAAGAGGTTTTTATCCTCTATTCTCTTTGTCATAGCAACCAATCTGTTATAAAATGTCCTGCAGTTTTGTTAGTATTATTGTGTATTATTTGGATAATGTTTTACTCTGTATTTTTTTTAATTGTCTATTAAAATGGTTTTCAGAAGGTTCTTTTGGTCCTGTCTCGAAGTATGCTGGTCATCTATTTGACCCTTCCAAATACTGACTTGTAAACTTCATTTCTGTCATTAGAAAGGCCTTTGAAAACTTATCAATAATGCAATGGTAAAATTCTTGCAGAAACTAGGTTTTCCAGTTAATGTTCTGTATAACTTCAGAGGATCTTGCTCCATTTATGACTTTTTGATTGTAATCACAGAATGTATGTATAGGTCTATGGATAAGTTTGATGAAGGGAACACTGTAGCACTAATTTCACATATTAACAAGGGATTTGATATGTGTGGTATGCTGACCTGCTCTATAGGTTTCTGGTTATGGTATTTGTGGACAGGGCTTTGGAATCCTTCAGTCTTTGCTCTTGGGTTGTAAAATGTGTGTTACATTGGATGGAACTACATTTGATGAGTATTCCATTAAAGCTGGTGTTTCTCAAGGTTCTATTCTTGGTCTGAATCTCTTCCATCTTTACATCAATGATCGTCCTGGTAATTTTCTTCAGTTTACATATATAAATAAGCTGATGACACTACCCTGTACTCTGGCATTAACCTTAAGGCAACTCAGCAAGAATAAGTTGAGCTTGCAGAAGCTTTACAATCTGACTTTGGTGAAGAAAGTGGCTGTTTTGTTTCAATGCCTTAATTTTCTCATTTTCACCTTTTTTCTGTTTTTTCTTCTTTCATATCTTCACAGTTCCATACACCTTGTGGCACTATGCATTGTATGGTTCTTAACCACATAGAAACATATATATATATATATATATATATATAGCTTCCTGAAATCTATCCACCACCAGTACTAATATCCAAGTGAATAAATGTTATAAAAATTAAAAACTTGCAAGCAAGATTAGTTACCTTGGAGTTGAGCCCTCTGTACAACTGAAACTTGGACTAACTGCCAAACAATTGTAACAGTTCTGAATCTTTTTGTTCATTTTGAGTGGGTCTATTGTGTTTCCACTCTTCTGTTTCCTGGTGCAGAAGATATGATTTTTCAATGGAATGTGTGATCCTGATTCTCCTGGTGGTTTGGATGCCTTATTTGGTGGTCAGTGTNTTTTCCCGAAGTTCTAAATTCTCCTCGACAGCTCGGGGAATCGAACCCGGAACTCTTGGTTACTGTGCAGTGCACTAACCATTAAGCCACGGCTCCTCATATATATATATATATATATATATATATATATAGCTTCCTGAAATCTATCCACCACCAGTACTAATATCCAAGTGAATAAATGTTATAAAAATTAAAAACTTGCAAGCAAGATTAGTTACCTTGGAGTTGAGCCCTCTGTACAACTGAAACTTGGACTAACTGCCAAACAATTGTAACAGTTCTGAATCTTTTTGTTCATTTTGAGTGGGTCTATTGTGTTTCCACTCTTCTGTTTCCTGGTGCAGAAAATATGATTTTTCAATGGAATGTGTGATCCTGATTCTCCTGGTGGTTTGGATGCCTTATTTGGTGGTCAGTGTTCTGATAATTACAACTGCATGTTTCTATTTGTTTCTCCCATATAACTGACATCACATAAACATGTACCTTCATATATCTTGCAACTGGGGCAGATTTTCTTATCCTTGAGGGACTGTAATGTCTTAACCTTTTTTGCTAACCATTTGGGTGATACACATAATTTCTGTTTAGTGCATTTATGAAATATGTCAAAAAACCCAACTTCTTTGATTTCTTATTTTCAAGTCAATATGGTATTTCTATCATAATCATCACAATTGTTCTCCATTTATTCATATTTGGGTACAATGGTTATTAAGTTGGGAAGATTTATTTCTCTGTAATCAGAGAATCTTTCCACACTAAAGAAGCAATAGCCACCAATTGCACTTGTAACTTTTGGTTATCAGCAGGTGGTAACACAATGGTTGGTAAGGTGTCATTTGGTGCAGGTGGCAAAAATGTGTAATGAAGGCAGTCCAACACACATACCCAATGGTGTTTCCACAACTGTGTTATTCGGATCACCTGGGCACAATGGTTAACACCTCTAAAACTGAGCAGTCCAGGGTGCTGAAGGTCAAAAAGTAAGGTAATGTAATTGCTATAATGGACGATGGCAACAGCCTAAGTTGGTTGCTATGAAAATGACAGCTGAAATGATCCTGAGGCAGAAAACACATTTTCTATCATAAACAACAGACCTGTGCATTAAGCCTATATAAAAACTAAAATACGTGCAAACATCATGTGGATCGAGGAGCAAACAGGCAAAACAGGTGGAAATTACAAGTTGCTCAAAACTGGTGCCATACCTGCACCTATATGTTTCAAGGCCTTTTGCTCTTAAATCAGTCATCCAAAACAAAAACAAATCACAATAAAGAGTATGTAAAAATGTTTAATCTTAGATATATTTTCATTAAATATTGACAAGAGAGGGTCTTTTCTGCTCTTCTTAAGCTCTAACAAAGGCAGAACCTATTATGTCCACCAACACAACTGGGAGAAGCCCAAATACTACATAATTCAATGCATGATCTCTCAAAATGGCTTTTTAGAGATGTATCCAGAAGTTACTTACTAAAGTGATATCTCTTTTCGCCTGCCCTTCTTTAGTCACGGCGATTTTTCTTAATATCATTGCTTTACTATTAGCTTTGTATGAGTTCGTTTTACCACAACCCAAAAACCTCGTACGATTTGGAATAAATGCAGTGAGTTTTCCAGCTTCCTTAGTAACCCGTAACCACTTTGTTTTTACAACTGTAAACACAAAAACAACAGGCCAAACTCAAACTGAATGGCGTACAAGATCAAGCTTCATGCAATATTTATATTGATTCTAAAGAACAACATTAAACCATACTGATAAACAACAAGCAATATGCAGCATGTGTTACCTTTAAAAGTTTATTGCAAAAGATTACCTATTTACTGAATGGGTAATCATTGCAGGGAATCATTATCGTGTTTAAACATTAATTACACAAAAACGATATAACACTAATCAGGCCAAACACATTTCGCGAATAAACCCATACCTTTCGCTTTTTCCGTTTCTTAATCTTGAAGAAAAATGATTAAAAAAAACCCCTTTGACATAAGATTCGGCGGCTACAATCTCAATTGTTCATCAGGGCTCTTTTGAGAATAAAGGACTTCGGTTGTGAGCTGGAGCGCTCAAAAAAAACAGCCTTAAGTCGACCATATCCTGCTCCTGGCAACAAATATAAGGCGCTTGGTGAGAATGAGCGTTTTAAAAGTTATTTCCTCTTGAAAAAGTACACTGTTCCACAACGTTAAAGCAGTTAAGCTAAGCGTTATGCTTTACCTGTTTGAATTACAAAGATTACCGTAACAGTTCCAAAGAAAGGTGAACGGCTATTTAAAAACTGCGTCGACTTTCAAGTTGTGCCGCAAACTAAAATTTCAATGTAGAACCATTGCTGAATCTTTTTTAACATGAGATACCTTGCTTGGTCAATATTCGTATTAATTTGCTGTAATCAATGACTATTAAAATGGTCAGGCGAAATAGCCTTAAATACTCAATTAAAAATATCACTTCGTGCGAAGTGCTAAATTAAATTATCGATAACTATTCCACAAACTTAAAATTGCGTTGTTACTGTAAAAAATCTTATCTTGACTTTTGCAAATTGAAACTTGATTTCAAGACATACGTGTGTGTTAAGTTTCCTGTCAGTTTGATGTAAAAATTGTTATCACTTTGGGTCAGGACACAGGAGTTTTGACCATCCTTGGAGATAAAAATTACTCCCGCGTCGGTTCCCTGTGCGCGCATCTTGCCGGGGATCTTCATAATTGATGGGGGACAGCAAAAATCAACCTCATTTTTCCATTTTGGTAATACTTGTTTTAGGAACTAAAAAGCACAACAATAACCAGGGAAATATAATAATCAGAAATACCAGTTCTTCTTTTCCTTTATACTCTGTTTATATAATGTTACTATTGTATCGCAACTCCACTTGCAGAAGGCTGGTGCCAAGGGCCACTGATACCCGAAATCTTGGAAACAGGAACAGGAACTACCCCATCAGCTACTATCAGTCAAGAGGGATGTATGAGAAAGACCTGTTGCAGGATCTAAAAAAGGAAAGGAAATTGAGCACCTTATGAGGACGCCTTGAGATAGATGACCAAAAGGAATAGAAGACAAAATCGTGATAAAGAGGAGAGAGGGAGGTTTTTGTAACTTATTCTCATCTCCATTTATACTCTATCTCAAGCTACACTTTCTTACTCACGATGGTACCCAGGTACGTAAAGTTTTCAACTAAGAAAGCAATTTAGGTTGTTGGGAGAATTGAAAACATCTGGGGCAAAAGAAATTTTTCCATAAGCATTAAGATTAATATTTATATATTTCAATAAGTTTCGACCACACATTTCGTATCTCAGACAACTGGCTTACATGGTCGTTATCGAATATTTAAAAAGATTATTGTGTTTTGTTGATTGTATTAGGAAAGGATTTTGAAACTCTTAGTATTAGAAAGGAGGAATTGGTTAATTTTCTTATCGATACTCTGGTGATACATTTGTAGGGAAAATGTCTTATTAACATTCTTAAAAACACTTCAAAGAAACAGTTTTTACATTGAAACGAAACATAAACAGAAAGGGAGTTAAAGGGGAGCCTATATTAGAATTCTCTGTTTTAGTGTTAGGTAAAATTGATTTTCACTCTTAAGCTTCTAAACTTGTTAGGATGTAGGTTCATTAGCTCAAAGCGATGGCTGCTGGTGATAACTTTGTTGGCAATCCAAGAACCAAACACAGTGGGACTTGATTGGATTAACAGACTTACTCACCAACTTTAATTCACTACAAAGATAAAAGATTAAGGATCAGTAGATATGTGTACAGACATATCAATTTAATAAAGACGAAATAAGACTAAATCCAATCGACTGTTAAAAGAAATGTTATCATGACTCACATCGATTTAGTCCCACGATGATATTACTATGGCAACAGCATCAGTAAAGCTGTATGCTTCGCTCAGTTTTACACCTATATAATTTTCCTTGATTTTACAATGATATTTATTTATTACTGAATATAATTATATCCAAATAGAATTTCTACTTAAATAGCAATCTGAATAAACTAAAAACTAGAAAAGATACAGGCCTAAATACAGTGTTTTAATCATAAATAATATCTTGATTATTCATTCCTCCATTTTGGGGGGTCAGTAGCCATTTACTGTTGTGTGATCAATGTCCAGACATAAATAATGTGATCAGTTCCTGTGGTGTCCTTTGACCTTCAGATGACCTTTTGTAACTTTTACAAATGACATGGGGTTAGGTATGTTCATTAATCCTTACAAATTTCACCACTATAAATATTTTCTGAACAAAAGTCAGTTCCAGTTTTATTACGCAGTCTGTGTCCCAAGGAAAATTCACGGTTAACCAAGGGTGTCTGTAACTTAGCGACATGGAACCAAATTGAATTGTTGGGTGTCTTATTGAATTAAGAAACCTAATGTAATATCTTATTTGATTCCAAGAAGGCAGAGGTATGTAATAACGAGCTTCCCCCCCTCCCCATCCTTAATCTAACAAAACCAAAAAACTTTTTGTTTACATGAATTGAAGACAATATCAACAGCTTTGAAGTTGGAGAAAATTTTCAAGGTGACAGGCTTAAACGACCAAATCAAACAAGAACAACTCAGTTTCCACTTACAAACATACCCCCGCAAAATATAGTTTTTACAGGAAACCAAGACAAAAAAATGAATGTGATACATACTTAAACGACTGCAAAGCTATCTGTTTATCATAAATTAGGGAGCACTGTTGTCAAAGGTTCATGATGCACAAAGACATAGAAGATGGCTTTTACAAAATATGGAGTGTAGGTAACTGGGTCAGTGTGACACAAGTTCATATGAAGGAAAAGTACGATTCTGAACCAAGATCTGCAACGAAAATCACTGCAGGGAAATTACCACCTAAATACACAATAGGGAGAAAGAAAACAGCTTGATATATCATCCAGTTTGTAAAACCTGAATCTAACAAATAAAACTTGTCTACAACCATCATTGTTTTCGTCCACATTTTAGATTGACGGAGAATCTCCAGAACTTCGTTATGCATCATACAAAAGCCTCAATAAAGTGATTCATGAAACCAGAAATCGATCATTTTTTTTAAATGCAATTCGGAGATTAGGCCAAGGGAAAGAGAAGATAAAGATATACAAAGATGGTCGAAACATAACCGAAGGAACAACAATAACTTGGAGTTCATTTATTTCTGCAAAATGAATTAACCTTTAATCATTAATACCAGCTTTCAACACAAAACTAACCATATTGACGTAAGAAAGCAGAAACTAATCGAACGAGAAGGCTGAAAAATGGACCACAAAAAGAAAACCCTTGACTCTATCATCATCAAAAGTAAGAACAAACACATACTACAGAATTTCAGAGCTGATAAAGGAACAATAACTAATGATGATCATCACTTGCCTGTCACCCACCTGAACCTAACAATTAGCTTCATATTCAACAAGATCAATAAAGTAAGCAAGTAAAACACAGATTTTCTAGCACATGACATCAACTTTCGCTAATAATTTAAACACTTATTTACGAAATCCTTCAAAATCTTCTATTATCCGAAAGATCGTAAAGCAAAATAAATATACCGCTCAAAATACTGCTGAAAAGGTTATTGGTTGCGTCAAGCTTAAAATAAAAAATAATCAGGCGTACTCCAAACTAAGAATGGGTAGCAAACCAGAAAAATCAAGTCTAAAAATTACGATCAAAACCAAACCTTTTCTTCAAATATAGAAAAAAGGAAATACCAAAAAAATGAAAAAGAGGTCGATTGTGTAGTACATGAAATTAATATTACAAACAATAGTGTACAACTTTTCAAGGGACTGAAGCTCCTTAAACAGCCGAAGAAGAAGAAATAGATAGTGCAAATCGATGACGAAATGGCCATAAATCCATCAATGCAGACACCCAATATTAACGCGTAGAAATCATTTTAAAAATTTTTTTCACAAACCCGCCCGATTTGCAAAGATTTTTAGGGAAATTAAGACCTTTTAATGAACCTGCGTCAAAAGATAAAGTATCGGTCGCTTTGACCAAAATTGCAAATAACTAAGCATGCACTGAAGATGACATGGCTGTGGCAATGCTTAAGTATATGTCCAGTAAACTTTAAGAAGATCTCACCACAGCATTAAAGTTCTTGAAGAAGGAAATGACGAAATGAACGTATGCACATCAAAACTGCTACCACAATCCAAACCTTAAGAACCAGTTAAAAATCTGAGACCAGTCAATTTTCCCAACAATATTCGAAAAGTTATTTCAGATAGCTCGTATTTAAAGGAAAGTTGAAGGGTATCTTATTTCATCTTAATCAGCAAACAGAGCTGGTAGATCAACGGGTGACATAATTTGGGCTTCCAATTTATTGCAGATAAGTGACTAATGTATCAGCAATCTAAAACCTTCATTGTTGGAATCGATTTGATGGTTCAAAGATTCCTTAATGAAGATAAAATCCAAATGAATCGAAACAACAATGTCAATAGGGTTTTATTAAAGATGAACCTGAAACTGTGTCTACTCATATTGGATCGCATGAAGGAGATGTAAATGACTGCGGTTTCAAAGTGACATCAAAACAAACAGTAAGGTCTATCAGAGGGAAAGTGAATCAACTTAAATTATCAATTAATTATTCTTGTACCCTAATCTAGTATTGTGAAAGATACAACATTTCATTCTAATTTTTAGTCATTGACGATAAAACTGAAAAAACAATCTTACGGAAGGAAAAGCTAAGAAGACGAGGATTGGCAAAGGTGAAAATAAAGGAAGTTTATTGGGGGATTTTAAAGAAGTCAAACGAAGGAAGAATTCAGCTTGCAAATGCAGCATTGACTCATAATGACAAATTTTGGTTTAAGAAAGAACCGTTCATTAAGTACTGAATCAAGATTTATAAAGCGTCGTTGAAACTAGTTCTTATGTATAACTGCAGGACCTAGGGTACTAGAACTAGATGCAATCAATCAAATACACCGACATCAATTTCGAGAGGTATGGCAGCTAAGAAATAAGCAAGTCTATCGAACAAGCAACGAAAGACCTTTTGGTCAAGCAATCACTAAAGAAAGATGGACTCTGTTTAAACAAATCTTAAGACTACCTGAACAAGATCCAGCACAAGCTTCAGCGATATTCTCCTTTGAAGTACTATATTTTGCAAAGAAGTATCCAGGCATGAAAAGAAGAGCTCTTCTAGGAATAACCAGTGTGGATCTCAAAAAAATTCATTAGTTAAGTCGGTCTGAAGAAGAAAATGACAATGGCAGTACCAATCCATCTCTGGTCTGTACCAGTTTCCTGCACACGAAACTGGTACAGACCAGTCACAAGTGTCTATAAGCTTATTTCTTCCAAGAACAAGTTGTTGCGACGAAAATTAAATGGATGATAGAATACCTAATATCACGATTTTAGAGATTAGGAAGGTCCAATCAATTGAGCAAAAATGGATTGGACAAAAAAATTCACTATGGTGACAGTTTCTATTTGAGTCAACAAACCGGAGAGGGACTGAAAAAACATCTAAGTGAAGACACCGTGATACTTGTGGCTCATCATTAAAAAAGAATGGAATGACAAGGACTCTCCTTTCCTTTCAAAAATGGCTCAGGGCAGGGGATAGTGCAGGGTATTCATCGATGACCTCTGCATACCCTGGGTGCAATAGGGTATAATGAAAACATGAAATTTTATCGCAAAACTAAAAATAACCAGAATAATCAGAATAAAGGAATTTGTATAAAGTTAAATATTTAATGATCAAGATAGGTGATATATATTAATTTTAATAGACCTCTTAATCACAATAACATCAAAATATATTAACTTTTTACACTAAAAATCTAATAAAATTAAATGAGCATTTTTCCTCAAATAAAAATCCTAGTTAGCTGTTAGAGGTGAGGTGTCATTTAAGCGAAGATGAAAACTTGTTATTGTAGCTTAAATTTGGAGAAGATGATGCTCTATCTCTTGATATATTTAAGACTTTTCGCAGGGTACGGCATACTGGTTTGTTCGATAACCACAGGACTTACGATGTTGATAAAAAATTCTTTGCGGGCGATGATCTTACTATAAGTATTTTACTATTTATTAACATTTAAAATATAACCATCTCTCGTCTTTGGAACAGTTTACATTTGCTGCTGAACGTAAGGCGGATCTTCAGACTGTAAAAAGCGAGGTGAAAGGAATGAGAAGTGGCTGACGACTTTCAGCCCGGGCAAGAAAGAAGTAATAAATTTCAATAGGAATCAAAGTCCCTATTTTCGTCCCATTTACATTAATAAAGTAGACTCTAGAATTACAAGGCTAGACAGTTGAAACATTTGAGGAAGGGTGTTTTCTGAAATTGCTTAGCCTTGGTTTGTCACTTGATCCTGCTTGATGCCCTTGGGACACACCACCGACTGGTGAGACTACTTTTTAAAACTCGAGGTTTTTTAATCTTTAAAACTACTATGACAGAGTTTATTACAAGATTCAATCCTATGATTCAATGAAAAACAAATGAAGCAGCACTCGTTAATCTCGAAATTTTCTACTCAATTCCAAACACTAATTCAGCAAATAATTTCTCTAGGTATTCACCAGATGGTGGTGTCTCATGGTTTGATTTATATATACTTGATGGTAGTTACAGTAATACCGATATTAATAGCACTATTTAATAAAAGATGAGACAAAATGGTCATAACATCTATAACGAAGAATATTATGTCACACTTTTTACTAAGTCGGTTCTCATTTTGGAAAAAGCATATTACACAGAATTTTTTACCAAGTAGATTTTAGACAATCCAATTAAATTTCAAGTCTTTCAAGATGGAATAATCTTATTTATTCTCAAAGCTTTCAAGAGTCTGAAAACATTGTTAATATACTGAGTATAAATAATATACTCATGAACATTGATATAACCTCTGGAAGCTATGTGAACGGAATGACGCAAATCGTTTATTCCTTTTTTCGAATCCTTCCAAATTTTGTTTATCTTCCAGTAAGATTTGACATTGCTTAGTAAATATTAGCTACAATGCGCAGTCTAGAAATAGAAGAGAACCTTGATTACAATTTTTTAAAGTTTCTTGTTTCAAAGTGAGTCGAGACGAATGCTATACAAATATAGAACTTAACATTTCCCAAGGGCGGAGTAGAAATTGCAAAATGCTCTTCAGACTGGTGGTCCTCTGAAGCCATGGTAACATGCCTAATGAAGAGGATGTTCTTGCACTTACCCTGTCCCAAGTCAAAAAGACTACTAAAGCATACTAATGTAAAAAAGGAGTAAAAGTTAAAATAAGCAAGGTTCAGAGGATAGGAAAGATAATAATTGAATATGGTTTTCTTAGTATATTGGGCTATCCCGCTTCCAGAAGCTTATCTATGGTAACAGAGTCAGTTTCCTCGCATTAGGACTTCGAGTATTATCAGATCTCGCATGTTTTAACGTACAAAGTACAATTGGTAATGGCTTATTCCTTAAAAAGGAAGAATGTGTTTGTTATTTAGAAACGGATAGAGAAGGTTTGTACCTAGGTTCGGGGTTCAAGGTAGCAGTGACCGCTTGGAGCCTAGCGACTGCTTATATTTAATTTTACTATCATTCTCTCCTGTTGATAAGTGGCAGGGCTACGAAATTTCTGCATCAACTTATCGCCTTCAAGAGATTAATCAGGTTCAAATAACCCTCGAAGATAAATGGGAAAAAGTGTGAGAATTTCAGTAAGAACTATTACAGAGCAAGTCAGGTTCTCTTCCTGTAGTAGCTAGTATGTGTCTTGGCGTAGCAGGTGTGTGTTTCCTTTCAACAATTATTCACCCTACTGGTCTTGGCATGGACAGCACTGGTCATGCTGGGCAATCCCTTTTGTGTAAGTTAGTCAATCCAGACGTGCAATAAAAGTGTGCTGACTGTAGTTCCGGAAATATTAAAAAGACCCTCCTTTACTTTGTCCTGATCTCTTCAGGACTTTAGGATGCTTATCACTCTTTCTTCCTTTTCAGACATGAATATTTTTCATTTTTTCTCTTTTTTACTTTTTCAGACTTAGTCTCTCTTCATTCTGATCATTTGAGGAGCTGGCAATCGATAATCTGTTATCTTCACCAGTCCATCCATGTATTTTGGTTTCAGTCTTCCTCTTCCTCGCCGTCTCTCCATCTCCTACTGAGGAGTAGCTCTTCCAACTTTTCATGCCTGACAACATGTTCTACAAAGCGCAGCTACTTAACTCTCACGGCTGACAGCAAGTCTTTCTTTACTCCAGCATGGGCCCCGGCTGTCCAGGGAACTTTCAACATTCTAACCCCAAACCATACCTCCATAGCTTCACAGTCTTGTTGTTAACTAATAGAGTAATATGAGTTGATTTCTTCCTGGAGACCACCATAAAGTCTGTCTTTTTTTCATTGATTTTTAACCCTCTCTCAATACTTCCTTGTTCTAGGGCACTAAACAGATTTTGCAGCTTTGCCTCAGAATCCGCTGTCAGAACCGTATGGTCAGGGTATCTGATATTATTTACATTGACTCCATCAAATTTAATCCCTTCTAACTCAGTGTTATCTCTCATGATTATTTCGCTATAATAATTAAATAAATCCGGTGACAGAACATGCCCTTGTCGTACTCCATGTTTAATATTTTGAAAATCGGATTCTATTTCACTCTCATATTTGCCCTTTGTCTCCAATAAAAATTTCTGATCAATCCTAACCTTCAATATCCTACCTCTTAAGCACGTCAAATAGCTTCTCGTGTTGCTGCACTCCATCAATTCACTAACCAGAGCTTTTTGTTTGTTTTTTCATGACACTTATGCCAAGGCAAGCAGCATAGTAAAAAAGCAAAATGCAAGGAAATATAAAAAAGCAATCCCTCGGTAGAATGTATGTAAAATGTATGCTGGGCCCCGATGACCGTTTCTTTACGTCTATGTGCCCAATGAGCCAAAACGTTTGGGCAGCCCTGACTTACAGCAAAGTGCTGAATAACTCTTATTTTCTTTATTTTTCGGGGGACTCGGATTTTGTAAGAATCTCTTTATAACTTTTGTAAGAATCTCTTTATAACTTTTTTAAATCCAAGGCTTAGGTTGNGCTTTTTGTTTGTTTTTTCATGACACTTATGCCAAGGCAAGCAGCATAGTAAAAAAGCAAAATGCAAGGAAATATAAAAAAGCAATCCCTCGGTAGAATGTATGTAAAATGTATGCTGGGCCCCGATGACCGTTTCTTTACGTCTATGTGCCCAATGAGCCAAAACGTTTGGGCAGCCCTGACTTACAGCAAAGTGCTGAATAACTCTTATTTTCTTTATTTTTCGGGGGACTCGGATTTTGTAAGAATCCCTGTTTATAACTTTTTTAAATCCAAGGCTTAGGTTGAAGGTTTTTATTCTAACCACAGGCTAATAATAATGAAAACGATGATAATTATTATTCACTGTTCATCTTCCTTTGTCTGTCTGTCTGTCTACCTTTCACTCTACTGTGCATGTGTACTGAAGCATATAAAAGTTAAACTGTTGAAATAGATTTGACAAACTTCTTATTTCGTGAGCACTATCAGAATTCAATTTTTCTTGTGAGGTTAACGCAGTGCTCAAGCAATAAACAACTTACTATTTGTCTAACCAATATTAACTAACCTCAAGTACCATGAGGAAGAAAACTGACACCTTTAATTTACCCAAAGTCCTAAAAAGGAGACAGTCTGGTAGTAAGCAATATCCCATTGTTTTTCAGTGTGTTTTAAAGTCATGGATTTCAGGTGAAAAGAATAAAGCTTTGGATAACTGAAGTTATCGGGTGAAGAGGAAGGACAAGACGGCATTTTTAAGTAGTAGAGGCAGACATGAGGGGGGAAAAATTGCTATGCTTTGAATACCTTGCCAGGTCACTGCGTGAGTTATAGGCCTTTTCAAGGACGCTGAATTTCAAAAACCTGCATGAGTTTCTTTAGATAAAGAAACTTCTAATGCTTTATCTCCAATTTGATTATTAAAAATGTTATTCTCCTTCAGAAATCTATTTTCAATTCAAACTTGTAATGATTCCTGTACATGTTGAGTCAAAACTGTGTACCCTCTGGTTGCTGATGTTGCGCTTTAGCACAAAAGCCCTGATAATCCTCAAAAACAAAAGATTATCATTCGTTTCCAGGCTATCTGTCATTTAAGATTATGGTTTATCATTGCACAATGAATGCCACAGTTGACACCACGTCCGCGCTAGGCAAAAGATTTTTTCCTATCACTTGACTTGGCCAAAGCCCAGAATGAGAAGTTCAGCGGTGTTCTATCAGAAATAAAATGGAGGATCCAGGTAGCCTGTCACATTTTATGATTGGTCGACGAAAACAAAGACGATGCAAGCAAGTCGCTTTTCGTGACCACTGTTGCTATGAGATGAGGCCACACGCAATTGTTACTGCATAACGCGTTTCATCATGTCAAGGTTGTTTTTCTTCAACCATGTGTCAGTTCCAATAATCTATTCAGTATTTTCGTGACTGGCTGTCTAAAATAATCTAAGACCATACACAAGTCCTTTTTGTCTGCAACGTGAAGACAGTTCATGCTGAATATGGATTGCCTCTAAGGCTCTTAAAAAGCAGACCTAGGTCTGTGAATTATTTATGAAATGTTTGATCTCCAAATTCTCACTACGTATATGGCTCAGCACAGAGAATCACAGTTAGCGAATTCGTGAGTGACTATGCATTATCGTTTTGGTTAAACTCAGTTAACACAAGATTTTGCACTGAAAATACTAATTTATGCGGTCCATTGATCTGACGAATAAGTGGTCTGTTTACCTACCATTAGACCGGCACTTAAACCAAATACAAAACTAATTAAATTTTGATAGCAAAGACATTCTTTTATAGATTTAAAAAGATCCTTCCGTGGTGTGAATGATGCATTTTATACACTAACACAATAGCATTTGAAAGTTGTCCTGCTAATTTGATTTGCTAATTTACCAACACCCATCTGGCGTGATTTGAGGTAAGTAGAGCACTTTGGGACCCCTGCTCAACAAAATGTTGGAAATTAAATAATTTGTGCCGAAAAACCCTCTCTAATGCATTGTTAGAAGACCCTGCAGACTGGAATTCTTAACCCAAAATTCTCTTTTGGACCAGTATTTTTTTCTGTGTGTAATAAAGCTAGATATTATGTTACATGTTTTATTTCCGAGGAACAGTTACAAAAGCTAGATATGGGAAAAGTCTTAGAGAATATATTTCGTATGGACCAGATTTCGTGACTGGATAAAAGCCCTAAAATGTTTTGAAAACCATCAAAAGTCAATAAGTTACTTTCTCTCAGCGTTTAAAAAATGAGTCAAAGTCAAAAAAACAGTATTAAAAAGAACAGACAATGTCCCATTAATATTCAATAAACATCCAAATTCTAAAGTTAAGGGGCAATCACTTCTAGAAATTAAAACGATTATTACAGAGGAAAACAGAAACATACCTGTCACAGAATATCCCGAACGAGATGGTCGTACTTAAGGCAAATTAGGTAATATTCAACTTAGCTGTTAACTTTGAGAGTTATTTCTTAGCAACAGTAACAGATATAAAAGAGAATATTTGAAGTATGTTTGATGTGAATTGATGATTGTGTCAGTGTGCCCTTCCTTTATTTCCAACCCCAGAAGAACATTTTTAATCGCCAGACTTGGATGAGATTCACAATATTGCCAGCTTGACATAATTCTGTACTCTTTTCAATTTTTATAAAAAATAAGAGATTCCTTTATTGTTGTTGCTATAGCAAACTTGTTTGCCGAATAAAATAATATCACACGAAAGAGTGTGAACATTTCATAGTAAAAATCACTAAATACTTAAATTTTGTTTTCTCTCACATTTTGTTGGCTTTTTAGTTTTAGTATCTGATTAATTTAATTAAACTAAATGATCCCTACATTTCAAAACGCTCGTTTGAAAGACAACATGTGATGTCCAATGAAAATATTATGTTATTCTAGAAATTTCTACCCCTCCACTTTTACATAGGATCATCTGGGCGTGGTTAGAGAAAGCATCACCCAACAGAATTTCTTTAAATTTATCTATCTTCTTGAGCAAAAAAAACGGGAGGACAAAGAATCAAGCTTTTTAACTTAACTTACACGCTCATGTGAACTTTACTGGTAAATATGACCCTTCCTCTTCACTTTTCACGACCTTCCATTAGCGCTGCTAAGTTTTCTAGTGGGCAGTCAGCATGCTCACATAGTTGGTCCAGGTAGCCTTTGTTGATCGCCCTACACTTATTTTTACACGTTGTGGTCTCCATAATAGTTCTTTCACAACTTTTATCTTACGTTTCCAGCAATGTCCCACAAATCTTGTATATCTTTCTCCAAGTACAGATGGTAGACAAGGAAGTTTATGATACTGTTGTTTCTAAATGACATGTTATTTCCACAAAATGTTAAAAATAGCATGAAGCATTCGGGTATTGAACCGCTTATCCCATTTTCCAGTCTTTTGGTGAGTCAATGAAGATGGACCATGTAGTGAGACTGACACCACTGGTGCACGGAAGAATTCACGCTTAAGGTTGCTGCTCAGTTTCGATTTCGAAATTTTACTTAACTGAACGAAGAGGACTCCATGCTCTTTCAACTCGAATGTCAACACATTTTTTTTGTAGATTCAAATTTACTCCTGAGATAGATGAAATCATCGAAGCATTTTAAGTGCTATACAGCAGTAACATCAATGGATACATCGGTGTTAAAATACATGTTCTCTGTCTTTTTTTGCATTGAAAAATTATCCAGTATCACCAGCTACATGTTCAAGTTTGTGGAGTAGCAGTTCAGCAATTTTCATATCATTTTTTTTACTTTTTATGAGTCCAATTTTAAACTGCCTGAAATTAAATAAGCCCGTTCATACTTTTGTCTAGTAAAGGCTGCCCTGCGAAACACACCCTTGAAAAAAGTGGAAGTATGCTCTAACTAGGTTGTAATAAATCAAGCAATATCGTCAGCCCTAATTGCTTTATGGGATGGGGTGTTCACCTAAAGGAGTTGGGGAAAAAAACAAAGGGTTTAAGTGAAATGCACGATTGTAAAACTATCTGGTTAAGACGTTACCAACTACAGCTCGGATTGTAGAACATGTGGTCATGAAAGTCATAGTCTCTGCTTCGAAATCACTTCAATATAAAGACATTTCTCACCTTTCACTAAATTAATAGGAACTGACAGACTTGACACATTACTAGAAACGTCGCTCTTGCTCATAATTTTATACAACTGATTAATTTTCCTACAACAATTTCTGATTCAGAACCTTCTCTGTTAGATCACTTTCTGATTTTTGTTTCTAAACATAGTACAGTTTTGTTTTTATGTCCTAAATTGGGTCAGGGTAATTGGAATGGATTTCATCAATTTCTTTGTAATGTTCCTTAGAATTCAGCCTTTAGCAATTGGCTTTTAATATTGCAATTGAATCCACAGAATTGGTTTAGATTGGTATTAAAATATTTGTACCTAGTCGTATTTCCGAAGACAAACCTCACCTCCATGGCTTAATTGCTCATTGGTCTTCTTAGGTTGCTTTGCACAACCATTTCCATGTTCAGTTTCAACGAAATAGAACTAATTAATCGTTGCTTTGCACAACCATTTTCATGTTCAGTTTCAACGAAATGAAACCAATTAATCTTGCATTTCTTTCACACAGGCTAGCGGTGCTTGAGAAAGGGTAATTTTTTTATGGGAAATCCATTTTGAGCACATTTTGGTAACTATACCTCCCCCAAACATACGAAATCGAGTTTTCTGGAAGATTTACTGTGGTGGTTTGCATTTTCGCAAGTAAGTTACACCTTTTTTTATGTCTGGAAAAAAACGTTATCCCTGTGCTAGATTGTTTCCGCAAATTCTTCTCAAAATGAAACTGACATTTCTTTGCTGGAGTAACCCATTTTCAAAATGATCAGATTCTGGCAGCATAAATCCAGCGATGGTTGCAAAGGTTGTTTATAGGCTTACTTAACCTAAAACTTTGATTCCATTCTGGTAATTATCTTGAAAACGTGTGCTTCTGAGTTATCTTTATTGCTGTTGAAACTTTTCAATTTTTGCCTATTAGTCGTTTCTCCTCTTTCTGTTAAGCTTCCAATGTTATCCCTGTTTTCAAGAATGAAAATGACCCGTCCTATTCTTGGAAGTATCAAATTGAAGTCTTCTTTCAGTTATTAGTAAGGTCTTTGAATCATCAATAATACCCATGTGTAATTCTTCCAGAACCTAGGTCCTTTTGTTGATTTTCAGGACGAATTTAGAGGCTCTCACTCCACTGCTGACCTTTGTACTATAATATCTATAATATCTAACGGAATATATCTATAGGCCTATGGATACATCTGGTGAAGAACATGCTATTGTTTTGTATATTTCCAAGGGATTTGGTAAAGCTTGGCACACTGGCTTGCCATACCTTATCAATGGTTGCGTCAAGGCTCTATTCTTGATGTAATCCTCTTTCCTCTTTACATCAATGATCTTCCTGGTAAATTGCTTCAGTTCATCAACATCTGTGTTGATGACACAAGATTGTACTCTGATCTTCAGGCTATCAGGGACTATAGAAGAAAGTGGGTGTTTTCTCAAAGCAAGGAAAAAACGCAACTAATGCACTTCAATAAAAAGCTGAGTTCTTATATCCTTCCAATATTCATGGGAAATCACTCTGGTGCTGACCTTTTTGAGGGTGCTTATTTTCTGGAGGAACGCTTATTACTGAGAATATTTGCTTTTCGTTTTCATATTCTTCATTGGGGTTTTAATACTCAATTCATTGATTAGTCTGCTTCTAAAAAGGTTTCTTTATATCGTAGTTTCCTTATATCGCCTTAAGTAAGTTTGGCCCGAGGTTATTGTGAAGAGTTTTAAAATGCTTAGAGTACTGTTGTTACATCCTGACAGGTACAGCCTCACCTTATGTTGATGTTCTTGTTCGAGTTTAGAGACATGTTTGTAACTAGATAGCTCCAAATCTTGCTTCTTTTCTTAAACCTTAGTGTCATCGACTTAAGCAGGAAAAAAAAGAACTATGTGGGTGTTTAATTGTTGTTAAGCTATTAAGTTGGATCAAGAAATAACATGGCTTCATATCATATTTATAGCTTACTGTTAGAAGCAATAATACTGCATCTCAATTAATAGTGAAGGCTCATAAAGCAGCGAAGGTAATGAGTTCTCAGTGCCCTGGGTCCAGAAACTCTTAAAACTAGAACCTATGTTGATTGGATCTGTAAATCGTTGAGCCTGATTGGTATATGCAATTAAAAGTAACAGTCATGATTGTGTCATATAGTACATGCACTAAACACAGTTATATAGGCATATATCAGTGTATTTAAACTTTAGTGTTTTACTTCATTTTTCATTTAAAGTCTATGAGTATTTTCATTTCCACAAAAGACCTTTACTATGTTGCATGCATTTTTACTTAATTTTACATTAATTGTATACGATGGTATACTTGTGGGAGTTTTTAAGACCAACCGTTGCTGGATAACAAACAAATTGGAAAATTAAGGAAACACAACGAAACAAAAAGCAAAAAAAGTCACTGTACAAATACATACGTTTTTCATATGACCATGTTATAAAATACGTCACTTTTCTTGGCTCAAGAGATTTGAAAGCCTCCATCCTGCAGGTTGTAAACTTCAAGAGGTGTTCAACAATGAGGATGCGGAAAACCTAATGTAATCAAAAGCAAATTCGGTAGAAAATCGAGTCCCAAATAAAGTTTACTTTATTTCTCTAAACTCTACTTTGATAGCTTTGGCATTAAACCAAAGAGCCTCGCCATACCAAGAGTCGCATTCAATTAATATATATAAACAATGGACCACTATTGCGTTTAAAGGACTCAATAGATAAAATTTAAAGATTTTAAAATTTGATTCATACGCAGAATTAGCTGATTACTCATTAACTACCGGAATTACATTACTATAGTTATAAATATGTGGAATTTTGGTGTTATATGATCTATTACCCAGCAGCGAAACCTGTCTTTTAAGAGACCTAGTAACTGGCTTTGTTTTTTATTTATTGCCCCATCAGGGACAATAAATAAAAGCCAGCATAGGTCAAACAAGTGGCAGTAATAAGCTTGTAATGGCTACGATATGCTCTATGTGCTGAAAAAAGGACATTGGTTGTTTGATACCGATATCCAACTTTGCTTTCAAATGGTATTAATTGTTTTAGAGGTGACCTATTACTAGGTACTCCACAGACAATTACCCTCCTGATATAGGAAAATAATGAAGAATTCGAGAATGAGGGGCAAGTGTGGTACATGCAAATGTTTTAATTATATATGTCTTTGTCACAAGGAGTCAAACATTGTGTTTCAATATTAGAAGAACTATTCTGGCTAGTAAAAGGAAATATCAGTTAGGGCACTCTTGCTTTATTTAATCAAAATGCGATGATTTTTCCCAATTAAAATTTAATATTTGTAAGGTTCTTTATTTCCAGTTAGTGTCAAAAGGATAATGGCTTTTTCTTGTGATTTTAAAGAAAGATTAGAAGCTGAACACCTTCAAGTCTTCCGAATTGATTTCATTATAAAAATAGTTACACTCCATTATCCAGAAGTCACCGATCACATGTTATGCTACCACCAATATAACCGAAAATGAACATAGATCAAAGCTGCAAATTATGCGACAGGCGCACCATATTGACCATATCCATTTGTTTTCCTTTTATCATATATCATATTACGTCATATTGTTTTCTGTCTAATCTCTTTTCCATTATCTTTGGTTTTACATTTTATTAGAGAAAGTAAACCTTAGAGACATTTGGTACAATTCTGATTAAAAATTCTGCAGGGAGGTAGTTAAAGAAAATTCCTAAGAGATAGAGGGACAATTTCCTCACGTTTTACACATTTTCATTCAACTTACCTTTGGATTACGCCTACTTTAACACCCGAAGATTATCAAGCCCACCCTTGCATGTGTCGTGAAAAGTATGCTTTCATTGCTCTTGGCTAGTGTCGCTTTGTTTTTTCCCAGTTGAGTTTCAAAAGAGCTTAACTATATTCATAGCTAAGTATTTTTGGAATTCAAGTTCAAAAGAAAAAAACTTGGCCAGGAATTACCCATGCATTTATAGGGAAAATTATGCACGTCTAGGATTTTTTGAAATTTTGAGAAAATAAATTTAACCTTTATCTTTACAGTAAACACTAGTTATTGTTATATAATCGAAATCGTTAATAGAGAGTAGAAGCTTTAACCTCTATAACCAGGTCCCTTTAACCGGATAATTGAGCTTTGTCTTAGGTACCCATAGTTCTGTATGAAAGTGAGATAGATTTTCACTGAGGATGTCCTCGTTGCTTAAATTGCTTTATTTAAGTGATGTGAATCTTAGATCAGCCCCAAAATACAATTTAACTAATCTCGTTTAATGAATAGTCAAATATTCACCTAATTAAATGTATCGTTAATTTACTTTAATAACTTAACAATACTCTCCCAATGTCACTAAAAGTACATTGTCTTATGGTAACAAGCTCTTAATTATAATAAGAACATGGTCAGCTGTTCTCACTTGTAATAAAAGATAATGGCATTTACGCATTTACGTACATGCCCTCAGTGGTAAAAGAAAAATATTTAATAACAAAAAAATGAAATTATAAAGCACAATTAGTCAATCCCATATGGTTGAATGCTCAAATAGTCAAAGACATCTCCAGCAAGAGTTGCCATTTGCACAACGCTTAAATCTTTATGCTTTAATAATTGATAAACTTTACTCGTTGAAAACAATACTATAATCACTGGTAGCTATATTCAAAAATTAACAAAAGTGTACCGTAATTACTGACAACCTAAAACACTAAGACTATTGTTTACATAGACCTTTACATGAAAGAATTTGCGTCACTTATTAACATCTGTAAAAGTTCTTTCTGAAAAAGCTTGAGGAAGGATTAAGTGGTTTTCATTGCTATGTCACTGTTATCATTAAGAGACGCGGTATAACACCTACAGAAGCAATTCAACTCTAAATGACCAAGACTTTTGTAGACTTCTTTAGGACTCCTATTAGTATGACGAATGAATTTTGTAGATAAACCTTGCCAGCCTAAGGGCAGAACAAGAAGAAAAAATCAGTTTCTTATCTACAGACCTGGTGCCGTCCTTAACTGAGATGCTGTGGCAAATCTACAAAACAATTGGCCTTTCCCAGGCTTGTGACTGCCTTGACTGTCATATTCAAAAATACCGTTTTATTTTCAGAGCGGGGCTGCAAGGTACCCTGGCACCTAATTTGAACTTTTATCGCTGGTTGGTTCACACCGCCATTTTCACCTCATAGCGCGCCCTTGGCAGTGACATCTAAATGTAACGCAAGATATATTCAGTGCAGGATTCCAAACTACTCTGACATCAAATTTCAACTTTTCTCGGTTGTCTGGTTACATTTATCAATAAGATTTTGTCTTTATTCTCAATGCCAGGCTCAGTGCTCCCCATGCCCTGGCAGCTATCCTGACGGTGATATCTACATAAAACGTAGGGTATGCTCAAGGCAGGATTTCGAAGTGTCCAAACATCAAGCCTGGGATTTTTACCTTGCAAAGTATGCGACTTCATTTGAATTCTACACCTATATTGTCGTTGTTAACCGGACGGTTAGGTTAATTCAATAATAAGGGTAAAGGTAGTTATACGAATATTTGATCGAAATAAATACTTCGTAAAAGATGCCTTTTCTGTTATTGGTTTTAAATACTCAAATTTTCATTAAAATGGGATTAACTGAGCATGTGAAGGTTATACCCATCGGCTATCATTTCCACAGTCCATTTACCTTGTTGAATCATGATCTTCGTCCATACAAAGATAATTAGATAGGTATATATATATATATATATATATATATAGGATAGATAGATGATGGATAGATAGATTGATAGATAGATTAGATAGATAGATAGATAGATAGATAGATGGATACATACCTACACTTTTAAACATTTATCAGAACTAAAAATTGGGCCTGTTCACATTTCCTAATATTCTTAATACTGGCCACTCTCTATTACTGTTCTCTATCATTTTCAAGATATTCCTTACCTCATCACCGAGCCTCAGCAAAGCTCCGAATTGATGACTTACACGGAAAATTGTCAGGAGAGTAGTGTCCGGCAAACTGGGTGCTGGAAGTTGAGCTATACCACCTTATTTTGACACTTGACCGTTTGACACCATTATCAAAGTTATTAACCACCATCAATTTATCTTTAGTATACTTTGCCATTATCTGATATCTGAGCAATTTTCCCAATTCAAATGCTGTGGTAAAACATTCTGTTACAAACTGTAAAGCGAGTAGAATATTACCTGCCCTTTTACTTTAACGGCCTGAAATCAATTCTGCAATTGAAATCAACATTACGATATGAAATGATGTGGTTAACTTTTAGCAACTGATTTATGTTTTCTTGAGATATACGACTTGGAATAGTCAAAAGTATAATGATATTCAGTCATTGATGATAACAAAGCAATCGAAAATAGGTAAACAAAGGTGTTATTTTGGGGAAAACAATGGGTTTACTGAATCCACCACTTACATTTAAAAGCAAAAATGTAATAGATGCCAATAATAGATAATAAATTACAGAACAGGAGTTATGACTTTGCTTTTTGATGTAAAGGCCTGATATACAATCTCCATGATATACCATTTTTAATAAGTTCCCCATCTTAAAAAACTCCATTTTCGAGTAGAAATGGAGAGTAGAGAATGATCCAAAACCAATAACAACATAGGATGGGCTTGGTGCTTTCAATTATCCGTTGGCGTTGGGTGCCCTTTATTATGACGATCTCTCCAAGTGAAATGCAAATTCTTGGTGTCCTTCTACCTCCTCTAGTCTGACAAAGATAGGCTGATGCAAAACAAGGGGTGATGTGATACAGTTGATTAATAATTTTGAACATACAGTGACATGATATCCTAGCCGCGTCGCTCATAATTTAGTACTTACTAAGTAAAACTAATCGTTCAGATTAAAGGTCGTATTCCGTTTAAGTTACTTGATTTTATTATTTTGTGGGTATGCGGGCCAGGAGGCCTTAGGACATAAACGATCCTACCATACAATGCATAGTTTCAGGTCACCATTGGGCAAGGTGCAGCACCTGTTAGCCTCCCTGATGTCGGTAGCAGGGAGTTGGATGTCTTCTCTGGACCGGATGAACCCTCACGTTAGAGCCAACGGTCTGAAATCACAGTGGCTAGGTGGATGACCCTTCCCAATTGGACAACGGCTAGGCACCCTAACCATTTTTAAACATGGTACCACGCGAATGGAGAGGAGATGGGCACCACCATTTCGACTTTCTGCCTTTGAATCACACATGGTATGACAACAAATCAGAACTCCGTCCTGGATCGGTCGGGGTTCAGTGAAAAAACGACCGCGTTGTTTCTTGATGTCTACTGGGGAGACAGCGGAAAATTGGCTACCAGTGGACAACCTGAGGAGTTCAACATAGCTAAGAAAAATATTTGTATTGCCACATGAAACAAACGTTCACTGAAGGACAAATAAAAGTTGGATATCTTGGTTAATGAAATCTCCACAATCAAATGGAATATCTTAGGTATATCAGAAGTGCGATGGACTTGAATAGGCCAGACAATCACTTCAGTTGGCTAAAGAATGTGGTACAGTGGCGATGAAAAGAAGCATATTCAAGACGTCGGCTTTTTAGTAGACAAAGAAACGGCGAAGTCTGTAATCGAGTGCACACCTGTGTCAAGCAGAATAATCTTAATCAGACTAAAGGGCAAACCCAGAAATACGACGATCATTCAGGTTTATGCACCAACAACAGATAGTGATGAAGGCGAAATTCTACCAAGATCTCGCAAAACCAATCAAGCACAGGCCAAAAAAAGATATACTCATTGTTCAGGGAGACTGGAACGCAAAAATTGGATACATGGAGCAAGAAAATTGGCAAGGAGTTACTGGCGAAAGGCATTCGATTGCTTGAATTTGCGAAACAACATTATCTGGTCGCTGACAAACTACATAACCACACACACTACATAACCACAAACTTCCCAGAAGAACAACATGTAACTCACCCGGATGGTGCAACGCACAATCAGACTGTATACATCCTGGTTGACAGAAGAGTTCAATCTGGAGTAAACAGACCAAAAATGCGGGTTTTTAAATAAGCAGACATTGCCAGCGATCATGACCCGTAGTGATGACATTTCGAATCAGGCTTACAAAGGCAAAAGGAGAACATCAAAGACGTACAAAATTTAACTTGGAAAAACTGATAGACGAAGAAGTGGCAAAGAAGTACAAAGCAGAACTTGTAGGAAGATTCTCACCTCTTTTACTACTAAGCAATGAAGATCCACAACAATTATACGATGAATTTACAAGTATCACATTCAACACTGCCAAAACAGTCCTGGGAAGCAAAAAAGAAACTAAAAGACTTTGGATGACAGGAGATTTTACATCAGTTTTACATCAAGAACTGTAGTGATCACAGGACAATCAGCCTCATTAGTCAGCCAAGTAAGGTCTTACTCACCACCATTCTAAACAGTATAAGACCCAAAGTTGGGGAAATTCTGGATGAGTCACAGGCCGGTTTCAGGAGATATCGTAGCACCGTCGAACAGATTTTAAATCTGAGACTGATTTGTAAAAATCATCGAGGCCATCAGAAAAGTCTTTCACAACTTCGTCGATTTCAAAAAGGCTTTCGAAAGAGCTTGGCACGAAGCATTGTGGCGCACAATGAAGAAACATAACATTGGCCAAGGAATGACGATGCTAATTCAAGAGCAAAACGACACCACGAAGACAACAGTAATGGTCGGTAATAGGCACAGGGAATGGTTTAAAAGTACTGTGGGTGTCAACGTGTCAGACAAGGATGTATTCTGCCTCCAACACTGTTTAACCAGTTCTTAGAACGTATTATGCATGATAAACTTGAAAATATTACAGCTCGAGTTAAATGTGCAGAACTTACGATCAATAAGTTGAGATTTGCATATGATATAGACCTCTTGGCGAATAGTAATAAGAATTAAGCCTAAATCACTCGAAAATTGAACGAAACCTCTCAAAAATACGGAATGGAGATCAGCTCTGAGAAAAGCAAAGTGATGATCACTGGAAAAAACGAAGACGAGAACGTTGTAGTAAATGTCAACCGTGTACAATTGGAATACGTCAAAGAATTCAAATACCTTGGTGCAACACTCACAGAGAACGGAACGAGTGAAACTGAAACAAAACGTCGCATAGGTATGGCTACAAGCGCGCTTGCATGACAAGAAAGAATTTGGAAGATGAGAAAGTTTAAAATGAAGACGAAAATCAGACTGTTAAACTCAATGGTGAAAAAAATTCTATGTATGGCAGCGAAAATTGGACAATAACAGAAAAGGTACATAGAAAGATAGAAGCTTTTGAAATGAAATGTTACAGAAGGTTGTTGGGAATATCTTGGAGAAAAAGAAAAAGTAACGATTATGTATGGACCAAGATCATGGAAAATTTTCAAGGGACCATCAAAAATCGGAAACATTCACGCAAACAGTGACGAAAAGAAAACTGACTTTCTTTGGGCATCAAATTCGTAGTGGGAAAATCACAAAAGATCTCATGCAGAATAATTGTGAAGGTTTGAGAACTCGAGGGGAGCCGAAAAGAACTTGGCAACGCGACATAAGAGACTGGATGGGTCTTAGCTTGCAAGAAGTCTGTCATAGGACTTACGACAGAAGATCGTGGAGAAATGATGTCAAATCACGGGTGTACCAATGATCTACCGGCTAAGGCCCTGACGACGAAGGAAATATATAATTCAAAGGTCTGAGTATTTTCTTCAGCGACTGTTCTCCTTATTCCCTGTAAATTCTACACAATAAGAATACGTATAATTTTGCTGACAAATGGTGAAAAACTGAATAAACCAATTCTATCTAAAATACTACGCTTTTTCAAAAGACATTTTGAGCCAGTGACACGAATGCCATAAATCATATTTATAAACGAGCTACCTGAAAAGAAAAGAAAAATCATGAGCAGGCCAAAATTACGTGGGATAAAAAAATCTGATATTTCACAAGTAAAAATTTGGCCATTCTTATGAGGTTTTGCGAAACTAAATTTGAAGTTAATATTTCGCGAGTATTAATATACCTGAACGGAGTAAGCAAAAAAATCCCCCCAAAACATACCAAAAAAACCCCAACGCTCGGAAGTTAGTTTTTGTGGAACATTTGGCGAAAATGTCTAAGTGATCGCAGAATTTAATTATCGCGAAAATTTAATATCTGTTATCTACATATTTCAGACACACCGCAGAAATTAGATGGGAATTGTTAATAACTCAATATCGAAAGAAGAAACAATTCAAAAACTGAAACAGAAAAGAAACAGAATTATCCGGGTGGGAATTTTTTGGGTGGGTATTGGCCTGTCACCAATCCGAGGTCTTAAATTTCATTCTACTCAAAAAAAGTACAGATCAAAATACCACTTTAAACCTTTACTCTCTTTAGCCAAAATGCTTCTGTGACGGAGGGAATCAAACAACTTTAAATTTTTTGAACTGAAACGGCAAAGTGATAGAAATACAAGGCCAAAGTGCGCGAGTGTTTGAAAAAAAAAATGGACGGATTTTTTTTGCTCGCCTTTAATTTTTCCAATTTAAAAGCTTAAACTCTTCATTGATTTCATTTAAAATAATTAATTCTCCTACAATTACACCGTTACAATCAGCTTTGAATTATTTCATGCTTTGGATCAAATATATACTTCTTGAATGATAAAACAACTTTCGTTGGTCCAGTTTCATGTTCATTTCTATGGCTTATATCTTCTGTTTTTTCATTTTGATTTTGTTCTTGCTTTCCCTTCCTCTTTTTCTGTGAAGCATTTGCTAATTTTGTTTCTTCAGCTAAACCGCTAGGAATTCGTATTTTAATTTTTCCACTTTGACCAAAGGTACCTTCGATGATTCCTAATTCACTTGTACTTAATGCTACTTTAAGTCCAGTAAAAAGCTCGATCGCAGTTTCTTTTTTGAACATTGAGCGGCAAATTAAGGAATAATCATCGACTATTCTCTCTACAACACCTTCCTTATTTTTAGTTTTGTAAATTTTTAGCGATGGCAACATCGTTGTTTTATAATCCACATTGGTGAACGACTTCACAAGGCTACCGTGAAATGCCAGCCTACAAGTATTCATATTAATATCAGCATCAAAACGAGAACCTATTAGCAAACTATCAACTGGACATGTCACTGGCTTCTCAAACTCCACGAATAGAAACTGTAGTTTTGATCCCCTTGGGTCTTTTTGGCCAATCAGTTTGGAATCATCCAATAACTCTTCCTGAAAAACATATTCTTTTGAGAGATCTAAATTTCCTGAATACTCATCTTCTCGTCCCTCTGGCGGTCCAAAAAACTGTAGCCTACCCATTACTGTTTCATGGCCTATAGTGATGTGGAGTTTTGCTTTGCTGATACAATTACCCTTAAAATAGGGTATTTTGTGCACACGTGCTATCCCAGCATACAGAGTGGGGAGGCTTCCTAGGCTACACACAAGCCCTCTCTCCAAAAGCTTTGGATCAAATTGGGTCACACAAATTCCTAAACGATCTCCTTGCATTGCTTTGGCAACAGGCACTTTATACATTTGCATTGATTTTACTTTTTTGGTAATTTTGAGGGTAGGTATTTCTACGGTATCATTGACACTGACAGATCCCTTTAATATAGTCCCTGTCATAACAGTTCCTTGACCTCGAATACCAAAACAGTGGTCCACTGAAAACAAGAGTGGTCCAGATATCTCTCGAACAGGAACGTATGCTTCCTCACTCATAACTGCCACTAAATATTCTGCTCCATCAGGTGTAGAGTTGGACGTATCAGAGCCACCAGGATTTGCAGCAATTGCTACAATTGGGCAATTTGCAAACTTTGTGTTTTCTAGTGTCTTCGAAAGCCTTTTCTTCATCTACAGTATTGGGGAAGGAAAAAATAGCTTTAGTACAGGGGCACATGTTAATACAGTCCTAAGAGCCGGGGCTATGTGTAATTGTTCTAATTACCACGATACAGTGACTTTACTCAGGATGCAAACAAAATCTGTTGTCATATACCACTAAATAAACTATTAACTGTGTCGACACACTCCTTTGAGATGAAAACTGTAGGTCTCGTTTGCACCGTTTTAAGTTGTCAGAGGTCTTAGCTATCCATTCAAAAAAGGAGCTATCCAAGCAAAAGGAAGGTGTTTTAATCCTTGTAATTTTTATGAAGGCTTTAAATCTTATTGTTCATATGACCCTCCACAGGCCCGTACTTTGATTGTGGTTTAAATGTCCGACAGCACAACAGAAAAGTTTGACATTACTTGTGGCATACTAAAAGACATCTCCTAGTTCTTGTCTTCTTACGTATTGTCCCAGATTATCCTTCAGGACCATTTATTACATTAAACGGTCCCCTTTTACTAAAAGGAAGAAAAAGCTATCATCACACACCTCAAGATCTTGCAGGTTTTGCAGGCCATTTGCCTATGTCTAAATGCTAAAAAGACCAAGCACATTGACAGAAAACCTCCATATAAGGTTAGTCTTGCAGCCCCTCCCCCCCCCCCCATCTTTTGTGGATGCATAAAGTCAAGCATTTTAACCATCTGAAAGGATGGCATTAAAGTGTCTGGTCAAAAGGCCAAAGGCATATTGAATGTTGCTGTTCAATAAGTGAACTGTGGGAGGGCAAATAAACCAAATAAACCCTACAGATTTTAACTCAGATGGCAAGAAGGAAGTGAAAGAAAAGGGGAAATATATTTGCCAGAAAATAACAATTTTAAATGTGGCTAGAAAATAATATGCCTTTGCCTGATGGGGAAAATATGCCATTAAAACAATTCATAATCCATTTTCCAAGGCACTTACTTTCAACGTTGGTTGGATGCTGTTGTTATTGTTAAACAATGATATTGGAAGAGTTTAAAACAACACGAATTTACAACTAAATCCTGGTCACTGTTAACTGAGTCAAAGTTATCTTGTTTAAAGCTAAAACATGGTAAAGTTAATCAATGAAACACATATCAATGCCATATGATTGATGTTACATTTGTTTCAGGTATCCAAAATATTAACAAAGACTTCAGCTAACCATGTTACCATTAACAAGACATCTACCATTGGTCTGAAGCATTCATCAGTGATTTAGCTTTTTCCATAAAACGATATATCTTATCTGGTATCATAAATTAGGCTGACTTGTATTAAAATTTTAAAAGAAAAGAACTGTGTGAAAATTGTTTAAATTTAAAAAATTCCATTTCAAAATAGACTTGGGATTAAGGAACCAACCCTAATATCACTCAATGCTTCATGGAAAGTTGAAAGCTATCAAGAAAAATCCAAATGACATCTATGAGAAATCTAGTATGACATTGTTTCCTAAAGAAAACATGGCCACTGCATGTAAATATGGAGTGCAATCATTAAACTTTGCAAAGAATGCACTTGTTCACATTTCTTCTACTCTTAAACATAACAACGAATTATTTTTAAACAAAATAAAGCAATTTGGGGTTTTTCAGTGGTGGATATTTTTTATTTATTTGAAATTGGGGAACTTTAGTCACCAACCCCTTTTAATTTAGCAAAACACGCAGACCACGCTATTTGACATACATCCCATGCAATGCAGTTGATTTATGAGTGGAACAGGAGATGTTGTAATAAGGGTTGTTTTTCACTTTAAAAATTTACGAAAAGCTCAATTACTTCATAAATTTAATGTAAACTTGTTATTTTATTCAGTACAACTTGTCATTTTCTGTCACAATTTTAACAGTGCAAGTTGCACCAGAAAATATATAGCTAATGTTAGTCAACTCTAACCAACAATTTACCTACGTACAGTAATATTTAAAAAAATGTACTAATAAAAAATACAAACCCTCAATATATATTTTTCTTGATGCCATTAGTTGCATTCACATCTCTTACATCTGCATGCAAAACAAGTGTTAGCTGGAAGCCTAAGTATAACCAGGGATTCAATTTGCTATGTTGCTCTTCTGGACTTTGGCATCAGTCAATTGTTTCACTGATTAATTTATATTTTTTACATTTTCCAAAGATATCTTTCATAGAAGTTTGCATTTTGACATGGTAATTTTTTGTGGGTTTTTTCTAAATTTTAGAAAACTGTTAAAGTGTTGAATACTGTGTTGAAGGCCCTATCTGATTTGGATTGCAGCAGTTGAATGCAGCCTTGATGCAATGGACCATTTGTTAGGAGAAGTCACATGAGCCTAGCTCAGTGATTCTCAAACTTTTCTTAGCTACCACCTCTTTTTGACAAACAGAAAAATTTGAGCACCCACCCCTAAAAAACCCCCAAACAAAAGACAATTCCATTAAATCAATCAATATTCAATTATGAAAAATAATTACAGAACTGCATTTCATCTATGAATTAGGAATTGGTGCTAAACATTCCAGGTGAATCATTTTTAGACAGGCTTTGAAACCTTGCACACAGAGCAGACATGGCAAAAATAAGGCCTTGCTATCTCGTAGAATGGGTTTATCCAACTGAATGGTGAATTCACAGTTCTTCAGATCATCATACAGCTTTGTCTTGATATTATTAACCATCTTGTCATTTATAAGGATCACAGAATTGTTGCTGAGGGGGATTAATGGCAGGATTCCACTAGCACCAAACTCCATTCCTGTCATGTTTTTCCCTTAACTGGAGGTAAAATCTGTGAATCAGTGTCTCTCTTACAGTACAAGGTTTGGGACATCTTGCGATCATCAGAGATTGGCTGTATGAAGCAAGAAGTCCTTTGCCATTTTGATTTGTTGTCTTCTGGAAAAGTGATGAAACAGTCGTCTGCTTCCCATATTGCTCCTTTAATTTTTGGAAAAAACTCTTGTCCTCATTGACCTTATCCCCATGCTTGTTTTTCATCTTAAAGGTTCCTTTTCATCTTAAAGGTTCCTTTTCATCTTAAAGGTTCCATAGCCTCCTTTGAAAATGTACTTTTGCATAATCAAAAGATCAGCTTATGTTCATTTAAAGGTAATGGAATGAAATCAAATTTTTAAAAGACTGAATACTGAGGACACCAACTCTTCTCTGCCATTTCAAAAAGGAACCAATAACACAAAATATATCCTGTCATGTGTCCATTAAATAGAAATGAAACCCAGCCAAGGGAAGTAGTTTCTTACCAAGGGCAACAAGTACAGAAAGTTTGGTTCAATTAATTGTGTAATCAGGTGTAGAAAGGTAGATAAAACAGGTGGCATTTTTGACACATTTATATCAGGTACTACTCCTCATCACTTTTCTGTTCTATAGTATGTGAACATGATTAACACAGCCAACACAGTGAACAATAAAACTGATACTGAGAAATCATAACATTACCATCAAAAGTGGCAAGAGATTCTTCTGCCTTACATGGATCATTTAGTTCAAAGCAATAATCATAAAAAAACACCTGAAAAAGATAATTCTGAAAGCATTTGATAATAATTTAAGTGTCCCAGTTAAATTTGAAGATTTAGATTTCATTGTCATCTTAAGTTTAACAGCATCCCCTCAATGTTTGAGTGCTGCCCACAGCCAAGAAAGTTCCCAGTACATCCAAATTTACAAAATGCCCCTGTTGGAACCACTTGCTTAGATGTTTCAACGTCAAGTAGTTTCCTCTTACTGCCAATATAGTATTTCTTTAGCTGTCCTAATACTAACAAATTGCCAAATACTTTTGTCAAGATTTTAATCTTTTTTAACATTTCCATTGTAGCCTAATCTATTAACTATGATTGAATGATGGCAATGGCAAAAGGCCGGGTCACAAACCCAGGGAAAAGCTAAATTAAAGCCTGGTTAAGAAATGTGAAGCAGGAAGAAGGGAAATCAATGTACATGATATCAAGCCTGAAAACAATTAAGTCAGTTTGAGGCAGCTGGTGTGTGGAAGTGTCCATACTGAAACCCCAATGACTGTAATGATCAAGGCTAGATGTGAAGAATCATCAAAAGAAACACATAATGGAAACTAAATCACTTAATTTTGAATTTGGGTTGAGTGCTGGTCAAATTCAGACTGACATAGCAAACATGCCTTTACAAGCAATTTTGTTACTTTTCAAATTGTTATAGAATTGTTTTTAATGGTCTGCTCCACAAAATATATTTTTTGGTCTTGAAAATGCCAGGTATTTGCTTTTAAAAAGCCACAATGCCTCTCTTAACCAACCTGGGTACATTCTAGTCACTTTTTTCACTTTTAAGAGGAAAACATTTGAAATTCCTGGGTCAAAAACCACCAGAATGCAAATTTTCATCAAATTGCAATTACTACATTCAAAGTTATTCACCTTTTAAGTAGGGGCATTGTTGTGATTCAGCCTCTCAGGACAGAACCAAGAGCATATAGATCATATTTCATCATCATCATCATCATCATCATCATCATCATCATCATCATCATCATCATCATATTCGGTTTAACATCTGTTTTACATGCTAGCATGTGTTGGACATGATATTTTATATCGTATTTAGAAATAAAAATAATAAATTGGGGGATCTAATCTAATATGATCCTTGTATGTTCAGGTTATTTTCAATTTTAGTGTATTTCAGTATGGTGAAAACAAAACAAAAAAAACACAAAACCCTTGTTTTGTGGTTTTTTTTGTTTTGTTTTGGTTTAGGGTTCTGGAAGACTTTGCATGAAATTTTCCGTATACTAATCAGGGGAGATTTTTCCACAGGATAAAAACAAATAATCCAAAACTATACAGTGATGGAAAATACCTCTATAGTTGAACATACTTTTTAGGAAGTGCAACTTGTACTTCTTGTTAAAAATCAACTAACTAAAGATACATCTACCTAAAAATTGGCTACATTTATTCCAAATATAAGAATTTTTTCTATTTACCTTGCCTATTACTGTTTCTCTCTTTGCTTCACCAATCAGGTCAACTTTATTCAAGACAACTATCATTTTATGGCACAAAATTTCTCCAATGACAAGACATTCTGCTGTTTGTGTCTGCATACCTTTAGTGACATCAATCACTAAAAGCATCATATCAATGATCTGTGCACCACCTGGAACAAAGATCAACAAGGAAGAAAGAATAGGGGTTACAACTAAAATAAATACAAACATAAAACATCTAAGGGTAAAAATTATCCTGTTGGTAACCACTCTAGTTTGGCTAAAGTAAGTAACAAAATGGACATTTGATTTTCCCCTGACTTTAAAGTCAAATATTATCTCCTACAGTTTCATTGGGAATACAAGCACCAATATCTCCACCAGTAGCTGGTTTTATAATATGGTTCATAGATACAAATTGAGGAATTTCCAATTGTGATATTTCTAGTAAGATTGGGTTATGAGAATTTTCCAGTGTGTGAAAGCAGAAGCATTGTTGTGTCTCTGCATATACTCTGTCTTGATCAGCTCTTGGTATCTAAATATAATGACTGAGTCTCTTGATATCTTTGGCAAATTTGACACTTTATGTTGGTCTTATCTTTGATTATTAGGTGGTGATATTTTCTAATTGCAAGGGACTGGTCTTATGCAGCAATGATCAGAACTTTTTTTTCAGCTTTTGGGCCTAAACTTTTCAGCAATTTATTTTTTTCTCTTGATCCACCATGGCTACATTTGTTTGGGGCTGGAGTAAAAAGGTTGGGGGGGGGGCAAGCTGCTAGGAAATCTTGTACATGAATATTGTGCATTGTTGTTTCTGTCTGTCAGCTCCTGCATCATCTTGGTGGTGCAGTCTGGGCATTGGGTGGTGTAATTAATCCCACTTGGTGAATCTGGTGGTACAGTATTAAATGTCTTTCATGAAATTTATGTCCTTCTGAAAATAGGGGTCCCAGACATTTTTTCTGCAGTCTAGGCTGGAGAGGATACAGGCCACATAAACTGTATGCTTGGAGACTTGTGAAAAGATATTAACATTTCTACAAGAAAACCATGGCTGGTATTGGCTTTCTTACAATTGTTGATGTTTTCTATTAGCAGTCTTGGAAAAGTAAAATGGCTAAATATTGGTTGGATGGAACTTGTTGAAGGTTACGGTTATTCAGCTGGTAGAAGAATGAAGTTCTATTTTTAATGGTAAGGCTAGAAGGCTTCTTCACATTGAATTTTATGCCCCAAATTGTTGCTTAACTTATTTAATTCTTGAGGTTGGTATGGATATGTGGTCAATGATGGTGTACATCTCAGCTTCTTTCACACAGAAACCTGAGCTCTCTCCTTTTAAAAATAAAATATATACAATCAGAGGCCAGTATTATTTCTCTTTCAATGCACCTTGCATATAATCATGAGAAGTGTACTGAAAAAGAAAAAAAAAATTTTAATGTACACTACAATACTAGGCAACAGATAAGCTTACCATATTTTCTCTAATTTAGTACAGCCTCTTATTTAGGGTGGCAATTAAAAATTGGAAAATTGGACAATTTATTTTTCCTCTTATTTAGTGTGGGAAGGGTCAAATTCTCCTCTTATTATAGTGTGGATAGATTTTATTTTAACCAGGTAAAAATAAGTTTAAAATTAATTTTAACATTTTATCCTTTCTTTGCAAAAAACTAACAAAAACTACAAACAAAAGGGACCTCTTTATCAATTTTTCACTGTCTTCTTGCTGAAGATGCACGTTTGCATTCTGCATACAAAGTTCGTAGAATTTTCCACTTCTGACTTTTGATTTGTCTGTAGTGGTAATACCACAGATTTCGAAAGACTTCTTCACCATTTCATTATCGGCACTGATAATGTTATATGCCTTTTCCACCCAATCAATCATTTGTTGGCAACTGTGAGCAGGAATTTGATTGAGTTTTTTATCAATCATTTCTGATACATATGCAACCCAACATTTTGTAAGAATTGCCTTGAAAGGCTGGTTAATACAAACATCCAAAGGTTGGCACTTGGAAGTACAACCAGCTGGAATCATCAAAATATCTGACTTTTCTTCCACCAGCTTTGCTTTAACTTCATCGGTTTCGTGCTGAAAAAGCATCAAAAGTTAGCAATGGATTTTCAACACCATGTTCTTTCATCATCGCTTTGGTATCTTTAAACCAAATTTCTTCGAGCCAAACGTACATCAACTCATCGTCCATCCATGCTTTTTCCTGAGTTTTGACCACAAATCCCTTAGGAACATGGAGCTTTTCGATACTTCATTCAGTTTTTTCTTAAAAAATAAGCATTGGAGGAAGCATTTTACCATCAGTCGCTGCAGACAAAACGACAGTCACATGCTTTTTCTCACAACCTGAAGTTCTGACAATGCATTCTTTTGATCCAGTTTTGCAGATGTTCTCTGCAGGGAGTTTCATCCATATTTCCTATTAATGATGGAAGGGTATTTTCCTATTCTCATGAAATGACCAGCATCCTCGTTAAATTTAGTAAGAGCCCCTTCAAGTTGTTGTGGCAACTTGTGGCTAACTGAAATACGATTCCGAAGTGAGAATCGGTGTCTGAGAAAAAACTTCTCTACCCACCCTCTACTTGCAGCAAATGCAGGATTATGAGGTTGTATCACAATTTTAGCTTTCTCTTGCAATGACAACACTGATACCGGAGCATGTAGGTCTAGCAATTTCAGCACACATGAAACTAGTTCATCCTTTGCTTCTTTAGCATAAGTTAGGGGTCTACCTGCTCCAGCGTGATTCCCTTTACTTGATAATTTGACATCGCATATTGTGGACTTGACTACTTTTTGAAACATTGACTCTTTCAAAAAGAATGATCTGGCTGTCTCAGCATAGTTCTCAGTTGTCAAAAAATGTTCTCTGATTTCTTGTTTTCTTTTTTCAGGTAAAAGTTAATGGGCCAAGAAGATATTCTGCTGACCTCAAAAAGGGGGGTTGGAGATACCAGCTCAGTTTTACTTCAAATCTTCGAATGAGAAATTGTTTTGTCAAATGAAAGAAAAGGTATTACCTGAGATAGAAACATTTGAAAAGCAGAGAAGAGAAATCGAAGAAGAAAAGAAAAGAGTTCAAAAAACGGAAAACACAAAGAATAAATAAATAAAATGAAATGAAAAAATGAATACCAAAAAGAAATTTGTCGTTTTTCTTTTTTACGTCTAATTTAGTGCAGGAAGGATTAAATTTTCCTATGAATATTAGTGCGGGCTAGAAGTGGTCTCAAGATAGTAATTTATTCCTTCTAATTATTAGTGCGGCATGCCCGAAGTAATTATTTTTTAGGCCGTACTAAATTAGAGAAATTACGGTAGTTATATGAAAAAGTCCATAACACATTTAATATTCTGTCCAGCTATATGACCGATTGTTGGGCGTACCAGTCCTTGCAAAATGCGAGTTTCACTGTATTGCAGTATTGGGTTTTGAATGAATGACTTGGTGCAATCAGCGTTGAAGGTAGGGGGAGGGGTGCATTTTAATTTTTAAAAAAGATATATTACATGGGGCCAAACCAAAGGTGTCAAATAAAATTATTGGGGACTCTTAGGGTACCTGATTTCTTCAGGTGTGGTCCTGAGTGTAAGCGGGTTTTTTTCTAAAAAATTGGCCCCCATTCCTACCTTGATTCCACAGATAACTTTCATTCATTAGTTCGTCGAAGGTTGATTTATCGAGATCTAAAATAGCAGTATATAATACAGACAGTAGACAATCGAAACTAGAATTAGGGTACTTAAATGCTACGTGTGCTCAGCTCTACTATATCGTTGCGAGAGGTTGACTATTACTAAAAGTTTGGAAGACAGGATTAGAGCAGTGGAAATGTGGTTTCTAAGTAGAATGTTGAGGGTATGATGGACAGACAGGATAACCAATGTGGATGTTCTGCATAAGGCAGGGACAAATAAGATGTTTATTACAGACGATCGTGAACAGGCAGATTCGCTTTGTGGGGCATGTGATGTGAAAGGAGAGGCTTGAAGAGGTTGTGCTGACTGGTCGTATACAAGGAAAAGTTCAAGGGGAAGACAAAGAACTATGTACTGTGCATGGTCAGAAAGTGCAACTGGTCGGAGACCCGCTGTGCTCACTCAGGGTCTTAAGAACCCCCAAGAGAAGGCTGTTGTGGCAGCCGAGAATTCTGGCACGGCACCCAGATTGATTGAGTGAAATAACAGTAACCCAGCCACTAAGGTGTTGAATTCTGCGGAATATGGTATTACTAGTATGCTTTTTGCAAGATCTCGGACGATACAAAAGATGTAGTGGGAAAACCCCAGTGTTTGTTTACGCTCCTCAGCCCTACAGCCCCTCAGCCAGAACTAGATCAGCCACCACCTTGTGATACACAACCTTTGCTCTTGCCCTACCATATTACAGTATACCCATCACACTTTATCATAAAACAATTTGATAATCTTACCGATTATCGTTCTAATGAGAGAGGCATGACCTGGACAATCCACTAGAGTAAACTGGAGTTTCTGCCATGTACCATTACAATCTTGACTTTTGAGATGTTCTGGCACATCAACAGTAAAGCTGCTGAAGCCAAGATCCAAAGTTATTCCTCTTTCTTTACTTTGTGGGTTCTTATCAAACGATGCCGTTGATGCTACCGTACTGAGCGCTTTGGATAAGGATGTTTTCCCACTGTCTACATGACCAAGTACTCCAACATTAAAATTAAGTAATCCAATCTTTTGTCGATCAGCCATTTCACTTTGTGGAAATTCACTTATTCCAACTGCAACAAATAAACATAAATATACTTATCTTGCATAGTCCTCTTGGTAAACTTTTGTTTTCTAAATGAACAAGTGCACAAATACCTGAAATGCGAAGCCCCTGGTCAACTTCAACAACCTGCATTCCACTCGCAGCTTTAAATTGAGGCTGCTCCCTCATTCTGATAATTTTCTCGACCAACTTGAACCACTGACTTAAAAAAAAGGAGACGAGGCTGCTCTTCTTGGACTGTCCTGACTCCAAGATTGGCGAATCAAAGCGTTCTTTGGGTCAAAGGGAAAAGAAAAACAAGGAAATGAATAAATAGAGCCAACAAGGTTTAGTTTGATGCAAATGTTTTTGATACAACTGTTATCTCCAGGCAATTACAATATCTGAAAAACACAAAAAAACTTTTCAGTTTTTGCTATCTACAAAGACAGAAGTGCTAATACAGACTAACAACTACAGCTACAGCTAGAAGACTAAGGCTGAAAGTAGAAACATTATAAGAGATCAGAGAACATACTGATTACATCTTAATCGTTAGCTCCCTGCTTCTGAATTTGTCCTTAGAGTTTATCTGGGGTTTGAGCCCCCAAATATGGAGCCTTCTAGGGCCAACAGGTAGTTCTCTCCTCGTGCAGATGTCTGGAGGATATCCACATTTTCCTTGGTGAGAGTGACATTACATTTGATTCCATGCAGCTTCATGGGGCCAGTGCATTGGACGTGCTCTTTAAAGCGAGACTGGAGATGTTGGCTAGTCTCGCCAACATAGCACACCTGAGAGCGTGGACATGTGATACTATACACCAGGCCGCTTTTGAACACTTTCTCTACCCGAAGCTTTAACGAGGGCAGAACGGTCTTGAGTTTCCTGAAGGTCATAATGACAGAGACGGGGGTGTTTTTTTTGCATCAAACTAAACTTTGTTTGCTCCATTTATTCATAAAACAAGGAAGTTGTTCAAAGAGATGACACCTACAAGTCATAAAATAGCAAAACGCAACTGGACACAAGATCACATCTTTGATTAGGAAACCAAGGAGACAAAGAAACCAACACAACAACAAGGGGAAAAAAAGAAACAATCCGTTACCTATTGCACAGCAATCACATCAACAGCATATCTTACACTCTCCCAGAAATATGGCTCCCAACACTAAAGAAAGAAGTACAACAAGCACAAGACAGTTATGGCACCACTCCTCAAAACAACTTGATATCTGTTACAGCGTAGGTCCGCAATGTCGACGTATGACACGACGCCTCTGTGCTGGCAGTTGGGATCTTGAATCCAGGGCTTATGGTGGTACCTTGACGGGAGATGGTGTTCTGCGTCTTATGCCCTGTATATCTCATTGCTCTGATCCTTCTCCTGTTCCGGTCAGTTGGTGTAAGGAAGGCCTCTGGTGGCATGGCTGGGACCATGACTGCTGTTTATCGCCATTTGTAATGCAAATATGCAAAGATAACGCTGCGCTAGGAACTTTAGTGGAAATTACAATACTCATAATAAAGAAGCTGCTTTTCGTCTACCAGCTGAAAAGGAATGAAAGTGAACGATGACTGAAAGTTATGCCTCAATCACATTTGTGAATGTCATCTTCCAGCATAATGTGAAGCCATTACTGTTCATTGACGAAAGACGACTTGTTTTTTACCATCTCTTTTTACCAGCGCTTAAAGGCAAGCTTAATTCCATCTGCTCCTGCTCCTGCTCCTGCTCCTGCTCTGCCAAGAATAACAAGTAAGACAAGTAATTCTTTTGGAAGAACTCTTCCAAATGAGTTGAATATCTTTTAGAATACAAAAAGATTCATTCTTTTGATGCCAAGTTTATAAAGATGGTGAAGCAGAAAATCAGTTTTGGACACGACTTGTTGTTTGTTTAATAACTTCCGATGTTCTGAAATGAGTAAGAAACTATAACCTCTCGTTTTACATTGAAAGTATTTTTACATTGAAAATTTGACTTTTACCGGTCCCCGTCTTGGGGCAAAGTGTACTGTCGCAGCATTTTAAATATCGAATTTCCAATATTTTTACCGATATTCCATTCGAAGAAGCTATTCCATTCCTTCGCACTCTGGTAAAGACCGAGAAAGACGTTCTTCCTTGATTTGATTTTATTTGCTTTGAATTTATTGGGTCTTCTTAAGCTGTCAGGTCGGCGATCATGTCCCTCCATTCCTTTCTATTGCCAGTTCTCCTGATAAGATTATTGTTCGGGAGTTCTTTCTTGGTGGCGTAGATGTTTAGACTGTCGGTGTATTTAGTCCTCTGTCTTCCTCTGCTTTTCACTCCTCTGATCTTGCCACACAATATTTGTTTTACTAGACCGCTGACTCTGACAACATGATCAAAGAATTTAAGTTGTCTTTTTCTGATAGTTGTCATTAATGATCTCTTCTATCCGGCTATTTCCATAACTTCATTATTTGTCTTCTTTTCAGTCCATGATATCCTCATAATTCTCCTGATGTACCACATTTCTACTACTTCAAGTCTTCTTTCCAGGTTTTTCAGGCCAGGTCTTTTGTTATCGTCCAGCATTCACATCCATATGGCAGAATAGACCATGCAGACGCTTTCATTGTGTTAATTTTAGTGTCGAGTCTTATATTTCTGTAGGTGAATATGGATTTCATTTTGGTAAAAATGACCTTAGAAAGGGCTATTCTCTTCTTTATTTCCTTGTCGCATCTACCGTCTGATGTTATGATGAAGCCCAGGTACTTAAAGGTGTCGACTTGATGAGTCTTTTTTCCTTTACATGAAATATTACATTCTGGTCTTATTGGTCTCTTTCATATTACCATGCACTCTGTCTCCTTTGCATTAAGTTGGAGTTCTTTGTTTTCGCTTCGTTTGTGATATGTTGTAAGAATCTCTTATAGCTTTTGTTCAGAGTCAGCTATTAAGACTGTGTCGTCTGCATATCTTAAGTTGGTTTTTTTTGGCCCCCAACTTTGATTCCTTCGTGATTTTCTATGCTTCTAAAATTGTTTCGCTATAAATATTGAAGAGGTCTGGAGAAAAAACTCACCCCTGTCTCAGTCCTCTAGAGATCGCCCGATATTCATTATAGTCATTGCCTACTCTTATTGCAGCCTCTTGTTCCCAGTATAAGTTTCTCAGCACTCTTAGATCTTTTCGATTGCAGTGAAGTCCTTGTAATATGTCAAACAGATCTGGATGTCTCAATTTGTCAAATGCTTTGGAGCAGTCGATAAAACAGAGATGCGAGTCTTTCTTTACTTCTGTAGCTCTTTCTATGATAGTCCTCAGTGCGAAGATGGCATTTCTGGTACCTTTATCTCTCATAAAACCAAATTGGGTTTCAGATATCTCAGGTAGAATTTTATTTCTCAATCTGTTCATCAGTACACGAACCATAAATTTCGTGAGATGGCTTACAAGACTTATCGTGCAGTGTTGATCATACTCAACTGTGACTGCTTTTTTGTGGAGCGCTATGTATACCGACTTTTTCATATCTGCCGGAATTTCACCAGTATCATAGATAGTGTTGAGAAGTTTTGTTAGTATTTTGATTCCAGACTCTTTAAGAGCTATTATTATTTCTGATGTAATATCATCCGGTCTTGGTGCTTTGTCCTTTTTCATCTTTTTGAGAGCAGCTGTAACCTCGTCCTCTAAGATATGAGGACCATCTTCCTTATTAATGATTTTGGGTGGTGGAGCTCTATTATCATGATACAGTTCAGTGATGTATTCAGACCACCTGTTGAGGATGTCCTTCCTTTCGATCAGAATACTTCCATTTTTTGAACTAAGGCAATCTGTTTTTGATGACATCTTTTTTCTGGTTACCTCTTTTTTTTATGCATTGTTTTTCTGTCTATCTTGCCCTCTATTTCCTCGCATTGCTTATTGACCAGTTTTCTTTTGCTTCATTACACCTCTTTTTATTTGCTTGTCTAGTTCTTTTTATTCCTGGTGGTCTCTTTTTGATTTTCGTCTCTCATTCATCAAGCCTATGATTTCTGGGGTTATCCATTTTTTGTCTTTCTTTCTCTTTATTACAGGGATGTGTTCTTTTGCTGATTCTAAAATGCTTTCTTTCATCAAGTTCCATTTTTCCTCTACTGTGGTTAGTTGCTCCAGTGCGCTGAATTTGTTTTTGACACTGATGCTGTATTTCTCTGCAATTGTTTTATTTTCCAACAGGTTGATTTGAAGCTTTTTTTTATGTTGTGTTTTCTTCATACGTTTTAGTTTGAGACGCATGGTACCAACATGGTCACTGCCACAATCTGCGCCAGGCATTGAGTTGCATGATATTATTGAGTTACGAAATCGATTTTGAATTAGGACATAGTCTATTTGGTTTCGAGTTCTAAAATAAAATATAGCACGAATACCATTACCAGTGCACCCATAGAGAACCTTTTTTGAGATAATAGTTTTATTGGCAAGTGGCGATGATCAACAAGAAATTTCCTTATTTCCTGACTTTCTTCACTTTTTAATTGGTAAATAATCCTACCTGCTTCTTCCATTAAATCATCATCACCGAGTGAAGTCTCAAACTCCTGTGACAAAGATAAATTTTGAAGGAGGTTTTTAAGTCGACTCCAAAGACTAATAACACCATTATCCAAATTTAACCATTTCACATCCTTTAAAGAAATATTTCTTTCGTATTTACAGACAGAAGTTTTGAGTTTATCGTCAATATGCACACAATTTTAAAGCCAGTATCAGGGTTAGTTAGGCTCAGTTACCTTGTAAATTAGAATGTGTCCAGATCCAAAATTGAAATAAACATCTTTTAATATGTTTGGGGTTTTTCCCCAGGTTCACTGAGTTCTGCCAGTTTATCCGAATTGATCCAATATTCTTTTTATTTAGCATGGTAATCTTCATGCATTCTCCTTCTCTCCGATGGATTTTGTCTACTTCAAACATCTGAAGAAAGATACCCTAAGAGGTTTGGGAAAACTGATGGCACAGCATCACGTTTTAATTTATATGTCTTTCTGGGATGATTGTGTCAGGTTCACCATTTTTTAAAATATCATTTTTCATCACGAGCTCTTCAGGGAACTATTTAGCGCACACCACCGTATGATCTGATATTTTCAAACTTTCTCGTGGAATTTTCCTTTTCCACTTTTAAGGAATAAAAAAACTGGTAACATATCCTTCTTCCACAGTACTAGGGTAATTAGACCTGCAGCCAGGCAGACTTAAACAATCCCTTCATGAGAAGAAAAAAATGTCAATTTGTGGGCAGAATTCAAAACTGTTAGTCGCTGTATGTTCACAGGAAATTACTTCGTGATCGCACGAACGACCAAATAAAAGAATCTTTCAGATCGGCCTGTTATCGTAAAGCTCACGCTTCCTGACCTGGAGGTAAAGAAGGCCATGGAGCCACATTTTCTGTGGCTTCATTCAAAGTAGTCTGTAAACTAATTATTGAAACAAAGTAAGCTTTACTAAAGATCACCCTGATTTTAAATTATGCTTCTTGCTTTTCCAAATAAGAAGTGACGATGCTATTATGCGTCGGGGCGTGAGGATCTGATGCAATATTGAGATACTGGTCAGAGTGAGTTGGTTTTTTGTAGATGGTAACTGAAATGATGGAATCCACTTGTCTCTTTACCAGGATATCGAGGAATGATAGTTGTCTTTCCTATTGCTTTTCTCCCTAATAAATATGATCTTTGATTGTTGAGTGTTGATGTATTTAAATTAGGATTTTATTTGATCTTATAATTGCAAAGCCATCGTCAACTTATCTTTTCTAGAAAACTGGTCCTTGGTCTGTTGTTGATAGTGTTGTAGCTTTAAATGTTTGCATTAATATTTCATCAATAATAGAGGATGTAGTAGCCCCGTGAATACATCGCTGGTTTTGGTGTGTATGCCATGGTTGAAAAAGAAGCATGAGTTGGTAAGAGGTGTTTGTAGTAGATTCAGGATATCTCAAGGCTTCAGTGAATTATATGACGCCAAAGACTAACCATGTTTGACCAGGTTCTTAACAATTTTTTAGGTGTCATCGATCGGAATGTTGATGTATAATGACATAACATCAAAGGAGACCATAATTTAATCCATCTGGATTCTTCGTTGTGCGTTAAACGCTGAAAAATCGGTACTATTTTTGCATTATTGCAACTTCTTCTTTGTGTTTGGAATAAGTGATGTGCTATATAACGTGAAATTGGAAGAAGATGACATCCAGAGTAAGCTGTGCTTAAAACGTCTTGGTACAATTGACTTGTGTACATCTGGTAACTTTTAAAACCTTGATAAAGGCGACTCTTTGGGTTTCATCTGCAGTAGAGACAATTACCAAGAAGATGGTTTTTCTGTAATGCAATTAGTGCTTTGCTTACTTTTGTTGTGACTGCGTTTATAGGGTTACCTTTAACTGTGGTAAATGATCAATTGTTGAGTAGGTCAAAGCAGTTTCTGACGTAGTTAGCTTTAAGGAAGACAGTCACATGTCCTTTATAAGCTGGCAGAATGGAGATGAAATCATCATTTTCCAGGGTCTTGATGGTATATCGTTTCTTTCTGCTGAGTTTGTCAGTGGGTGCTTTGAGAGGTTTAGGTATTGTTTTGCCTGTTAGACTCATTAGAAATTTTTTAATGGACACAACAATGTATCCCTGTTCTACATTGCTGTTGATGACGAAGCTCTCAGACATGCTGCCTTCATATTACACTGTTGCCTTCATGCTGTCATGGAAGGTCCGGATTATGCTGTGTAGCTGTAAGATACATTTACTTTTCACGAGGATACTAAAAAGCCCTTTGGTCAGGCACGTAGGCCTTAGGTCCTCAGTTTGATCGACAGAATAAAACAACATAAATCTAATGTTCAAAAAAAAAAGCTTAGAGTCAATTGAATTTTACCAAAAAGATACTGTTGGAGTGTTATAAAATTGTTAATTGTAATTCAGCTAAACCACAGGATCTACTGTTTTCTTTAACCAAATAGAAAAAGGGGAGGGCTTTCTCGGACATCTCTTTGTTTTCCGTATGGATAAAAAACAAAATGACTTGTCTTTTCCTAATGTGGCGTCATGGTGCAGTCTAGTCGCAGCGATAGTATTGAATTTACTTACCAGAATTCGTTGTTTTCATGTTCTATGTTCTCTACTTTACCATGGCTTTTGACTACCCTCATCTAAAAAATTTTATTAGATAATTTTGTAATCTTGTATTACCTTATTTTATTTTTATTTATTTTTATTCACCTGTTGATAGCAGTTTAATGTAAAAAGTTAACTGAGTTATATTAATCTGTGTAACTATTATATATAATTTTAACAATAACAACAACAAGTAGTAGTAATAATAATAATGATAATAATAATGATAATAATGATGATAATAATTTTTTTTTAAACGTCGAATTTATTTTCTGAAATAAACTTTACAATTTTTTTTCTTCACACATTTCTCCTGTTATTGACGGTGAAAACCGGACAGAAGAATTACTTATGCGAACAACATCTTACAAAACCAGATATCAATAGCGATTATATAACATCTGCTGCTTCAAGCGAACATGAAAAGTGTAATTACCCATCAATAGAACAAAAGCAAGTCAGGGAGAGTCCATGGCTTGTCCTTGCGGTTGAAGATGTAATAGGATGCCCGGATTGAGGTTTCACTACATTTTGCAAGTATTTTTTTTAGGATCGAGCTCGAAACTTCGCAGCAAAGCTTTAAACTCATCGACATCTTTGGTGCAAAAACCAAGTGAGCTAATTTGAAGGAAGACGACTTCAAATTTTCTCACTTCTGGTTTGAAACAAGCTTTAAGATCTCGATACTTTTGTGTTTTATAACCTCTTGATTTCTGGAGGTTTGTTTCAAAACAAATCGTCAATTCAAAAACTACACATCTGAAGTATGACATAATGACCAAATCCGGTCTATGACCTCCTTCGAATAGTTCCTCTGGATTTCTAAATCCTGGTAAATCAACAAACAG
>RDPX01000300.1:977513-990889 GCA_003991215.1 Morbakka virulenta
TTTTTTTTTATGTACATCAATATCGCACACACTTGGGTGTGATGCATGCACCCAGTTTAGCCTGATCGGGCTGGTAGTCGGATGGGTTTGCTGGGGTTTCTACCCCTGAGTCCCCCATGGGCTCGTATTGCTCCACCACTCAATAATAATAATAATAATAATAATAATAATAATAATAGTAATAATAACAATAATAATAAAAAATCCACGTGGACTCGAAATTTCAGGCATCGACTGGCACGGAATATCGAGCTCCTTGGTAGTAGGTTAAAACGTAATCGTTATGAGATGAAAACCAGAAGTAAATCATACCGCCTCGTCCGTCACGCTAGTCAACAAGGGACACGTACCTCAGGGCTAGGCCAGCCTGCGGTCGAAAAGTCTGCTACTGAGCCTAACTCTTTCACTAACGAAGTCCAGCATGGTCACCAGGAACGGGGAAGCCCTCCCATGGCCCTGCTAGATCACCACCTAAGAACACTCTAAAGGAAAAAAGGAAAAGATGGGCAAAGGAAGAGTAAAAGCAAGTTTAGTATTGCTTTTATTGTGCACTTGAAAATCCAGAGACAAGCAATACTGAAGATACTTTATTCTCTGGGGTACGCGTAATAGTAATAGTGAAAAGCTTGAAAATCTTAATGCTAACATACTGGCAAATGTCAGAAGGTATATTATGTGCGAAAATAAACTGACAGATGTTGAACTTTCTCAGATTAAAGAAAAGGTTTCGGATGATGTTAGAATGAATGTTAAAAGAGAACTTGAATTTGATACACGGGGTGATACACAGAATACTGATCTTGATGTTGATGTAATTGATACCAGTTGAAGGTGAGGTTGAAGGCCAGGATGTTGGCGATAGAAATCAGGAGGTGGAAAATGAAAGGTTGCAGGAACCGAATTATGAAGGGTCACAAGAAGTAAATCCAAAAGAACTGGAGGCAATGAAAGCAGACATATTGGAGGACTTTTCTATAGTACAGCACACTGATATTAACGACAGAGACCCACTGCATAAGATTTGCCACTCTTTCAAATACAGACATATCTTTAAGCTAGGAAATTTTGCACTACATCAAATCTCTAACTAGCTTAGCCCAGAACTGACTGCGATAATTCAAATAATTTATGCAACGGGTAAAGTACTTCAACAAAAATATGGTGTTAAGATTAAAATAACTAGAAATAATGCTGAGAAACCGAATAAACCAAAGTGGCAGTTAAAAATTGATAAGGAACTTGACGAGAACCGAGAAGAAATGCAAAAAGATAGAGAATTAAGATCTGGAAAGTCTAAAAAAGTAATAAGGAAATACATAATTGAAAACAAAAACCATATTCCCGCCATTAAGGAAGAGCTAAAACAAAAACTCCAAGTTAAGGCCCAACGTTTACACAGGTTTGTTAAACACAATAAGTTCCGTAGGCAAAACAAAATATTTGAAACTGATACCAAAAAGTTTTATCGTGAAATTGGTAAATCTGAGATCTGTTTGGATGAAATACCACAGGAAGAAGAGGTTCGTAGTTTTTGGAATAAAATCATGGGAAATGACAAAGCGTTTAATGAAAATACCGTATGGTTAGAACATCTACAAGATACCACTAAATACATTCCTGAACAAACACGGGAGAACTTGACTATTGAAGAAATTGTAAAGGCTCTCAAGAAATCTCACAAGTGGAAGTCTCTGGGTATTGATCAAATCCCCAACTTTTGGCTCGACAATCTAGCCCACAACTTTAAGCGAATATTTACAGAACCAGACTCACCACCTGAATGATTCTGTCTTTGTACAGCGTACCTGCGTGCGAAACATAAAAATACTGGTAACCCCAAGAACTACAGACCCATAACATGCCTAACAACAACGTATAAACTGCTAACTTCAATTCTTCCCGAGAGAGCGTGCACTCACATGAAGGACCATGACATCTTTCCCGTTGAGCAAAAGGGTTGTCGGAAAGGCTCTTTCGGCTGTTAAGACCAGCTATTGATCAATAAAATGATATTATAAAATGCTAAGTCAAGGTACAAACATTTAAGTACGGCATGGATAGACTATAAAAAGGCTTTTGATAGTGTCCCCCATCCTTGGGTCTTACGTTGTTTAGAACTGTTGAAAATCTCTCCCATTTTGATAAGTTTTCTAAAAACGTCGATGACTTTATTGGAAGCCAACCTTTTTCTTTCCACTCTAATATTACCTTGACGTTTCATGGAATGCGGATTAAGTGTGGAATTTTCCAGGGGGACTCTCTTTATCCGCTTTTATTTTGCATGACACTATTTCCCCTCTTCCAAATGTTAAACAAAACTACATATGGATATAAGATCAATGATAGAATAATAAATCACCTTTTTTATATGGACGATTTTAAATTTTATGCTCGTAGTGATGATGAACTGGAAGGGTTATTAAAAACGGTAAAGGCTTCTAGTGAAGACATTGGGATGGAGTTTGAGCTAGGTAAATGTGCAAAAGCAAGTTTTCATCGGGGAAAATTGGTGAGTAAACATAATGTTTTACTAGACGATGAATCTATAATTAAGGAACTAGATCAGGACGGGACGTACAACTATCTTGATGTCAACGAAGCAGACGGCATACAGCATTCCAAAATGAAAGAGAAAATCAGAAAAGAATGTATTAGGAGGGTGTGGTCGATTTTAAAGACAGAATTTAATTCTAAAATAAAATAACCGCACTCAACTCTTTAGCTATGCCAGTTGTAACTTTTAGCTTTAACGTGATAAATTGGAATCATCCTGAGTTATGGAGGCTAGATACTAAAATTCGAAAACAGTTTACGAATAAAATGCACCATCCTAAATCTGATGTAGAGCGTTTGTACGTTAGTAGAGAGAAAGGCGGAAGAGGTATGATACAATTAGAACTTTCCTGTAAAACCTCTACTGTTGATCTTTTATCATATCTAGATAACGCAGTTGATTGGATGTTACAATTGGTTAACATACACGAAAATAATAAAAAATTACACTCTGTCGTCAAAGAAGCAAATACGTTTTCACGTGAACTACAAGTCGATCAAGATACAGATAACACCTTATCACCAACGGCAATAGCACAAAAAACGAAGAGAAAGGCTAAACATTCTGGTATGAAGCAGATTGAAAATCAATGGTGTGAGAAACCTCTCCACGGACAGTTTGTAGCTCGTTGCAAGAATGATGATGTAAGGCAACTCATCAGTAGTTACAGAGCTCCGGACTGAAAGGGGAAACAGAGGGTTTTATTCTGGCTGCCCAAGACCAAATCCTCTTCACACGCAACTGTCAGGGCAATGTTTTGCACAACGGAGTTGACCCTAATTGTCGGTTTTGCGAGGAAAAGGTCGAGACAATAGGCCACCTTGTTTACGGCTGCTCTGTCCTTACACCTAATAAGTACAAAAAACCGGCATGATAGAGTTGGGCAATACCTCCATTGGAAGCTATGCAAGCACATTTCTGTAGAAACCAAAGAGTAACTGGTACGAACACCATCCAGAGCCAGTTACAGAAGGGAAAGACTTCACAATTTTGTGGAAGTTTCCTGTGCATACTGATCGGACAATACAGACTTATCTTCAAGACATAATTGTCAAGAACAGGAAGAACAACACCTGCCTACTTATCGATATGAGTGTTCCTTCAGATACAAACGTTTCCTCTAAAGTGTTTGAAAAGCTATCAAAATATAAAGATCTTGAAATAAAAAAAAATAAAATGTGGCATCCGAAACCAAGGCTATCACAGTTGTTGTTGGTGACGTCGGCACCAACAACAGCCGTTGATCAAGAAAGGAACACAAGCACATCTAGAAAAGATCCCAGGTGAACCATCACTGCAAGAAATCCAGAAAATCGTTATCAGTAGCACATCACATGCTTTGAGAAGAGCCCTGTCTATCAAAATCTTTTCGGTCTTGAACACATTAAAATTAATTTCAATGTTAGTGAGTTGTGATTTAAATATTTGTACCTTACGCTGTTATAATAATTGTTTGTAAATCGTTCTTTTAGTGTTAAATGAATTGCCCTTTTTTCCTCCAGATTTAAAAAATTTTGGTACTGAAAATTATATAGGTGTATCTTTTACAAATTTTTATATAAAACGTTTTTATAATTTATTCTTATTCCAAAGCTAAATAACTTAAATTTCAAACACGGTGTTTGAAATCCTCCTAGAGACTGTGTCTCGATAGAAATACTAGGGATGGAAAACCTTACACAAACCAACCTCTTTGAGTGTAAAATGAATAAATTTAACCTGCAAATTAACGACGTAAATGGGACTGGAACTGAGAAGAGTTAAGTTGTCTCGTCCGACAGATGTCCTTGCATAAGCAGCGAGGGTCCGGTCGTCATCCTGCAGCTGCTAGAATGGGATGGAATAAAGAACTAAACATAGCTGTGATGTAGTGTTACTTTTTGAGTAGACCTATTGATGAAGAAGGAAGAAACCCAGTCAGAGACTATAGGAAAAGGAAACATGCCGCATGTAAAGAAAGACAGAGTCTTGAGATAACGGAACAGAGAATTTGTGACTAGGCTCGTATGATATTAAAGAATGGTTGGTTGTTGGATCTTGAATTAGAGAATATCAAAAGACGTATATTTCATGAAGCGGATCGTAGCAATGATGAGATCGATTGCATGGATAAGAATGTTGACGAAGAAGTGATGGCTGAATACATAGAACCAATAGGGAATGAATTTATTGAAGCAATGCCTGGTAAAGATGACTTAAACCAGCATGAGTGGATGACACTTGAAAGAATCACTATGGCCATTGATGAAAATCTAGAGAAAAGAATAACTGGATTTAAACGGGTTGATAGGAAAATACTGAGAGAAGAATTCGAAAAGGTTAATGTTGTTCTTCAAAGATAAGGACAGATAATTTAACTGCTACCCGCAACCTTATAAAAGCCTGTTCAATTTATATTGGTTGTAAGGTCGGACTTAAACCCCTACAGGAATAAAACCAACTAAAACAGAATGAAGAATGGTGTAAGAGACGAATAGATAATTCTATCAAAGTGATCAGGAAAGAAATAAGTATACTTGAAGGAGGGAAGAAGGACCAATGTTGGAATGAAAAGAAGTTCCAAAGTATGGGAAGAAAATATTCCATCCGGAAAAAAGGATTGAACATAGTTATAGAAGAATTGAAGCAGAGGTTTCGAGCAAAGAGTAAGAAAGTTAAACCTTACCAACAAAGAATTGAGCAATTCAGGATAAACAGAACATTGCAGACTGATAAAAAAAAGTTTACCAACAACTGAACGGTGTAAATAGGAGTAATAAAAAGCCTGACGCAGAAGAAAGTAAACAATTTTGGAGTGACATAAGGGGCAAGAATGTCAGACATAATGAAGATGCTGAATGGTTAGAACAACTAAAGAATGAAGCAGAGCTGAATGAAAAACAGAATTCATTAACAATAACAGTAGAAATGATAACTAAGCAGACAAAGAATATCCCAAATTTGAAAAGTCCAGGATCTGACGGAGTCCAAGGCTATTGTCTGAATAAGTTAAAACTGCTTCATGATAGAGCGGCAACTCAGATGAATGACCTTATTGCTGGCGGAGGTGAAACCTTAAAGTGGATGACAACAGGAAAAACGGTACTGTGTCAAAAGGACGCAAAAAACGGAACTGCCGTAGATAGGTAAAAGCCTTTATTTTGTCTCTCACTGATTTGAAAACGTATGACATGTATAATATCAAACGACATGTATGAGTTCCTTGAACATGAAGGGAAACTCCCGCCTGAACAAAAAGAATGCCGCAAGAAAAGAAGGGGAACAAAAGATCAGTTAGTCATTGATAAGACTGTCATCAAAGATTGTAAGCGAAGGCAGACTAATTTGGTCAGGGGTTGGATCGATTACAGGAAGGCCAATGATATGATTCCACACTCGTGGATAATAGAAAACCTTAAGCTACAAAATATAGCAGATAATATAATTATTTTTATTGAAAAGTCAATGAGTAAATGGAATGTAATTTTTTCTGCAAATGGAGAGTTTTAGGAAACATTAGAATCAGGAGAGGCATCTTCTAAGGAGACAGTTTGTCACCACTCTTATTTGTAGTATGTGTGATTCCTTTTAGTCATATTTGAGGAAAGTGAGGGCTGTATACAGTCTCGAAAGTGGTGAAAAATTGAATCATTTGTTATTCATGGATGATTTGAAGCTTTATGAAAAGGATAAGAAAGAATTGAATGTGTTAATATTTACAGTAGAAATATATAGGCGTGATATCAAAATGGAATTTGGAATTAAGAAATGTGGTATTTTGATATTGAAAAGAGGACAAATTAATAGAACAAACAGGATTGTATTTCCATCGGGAGAAACGATAAAGAAGATAGATGAAGATGGGTATAAGTACCTTGGAATACTAGAAAGCGAATCAGTGAAACAGAAGCAAATGACTGAGACGTGTAAAAAAGAATATTTTAGAAGGGTCACACTGATATTGAAAAGTAAATTGAATGGAAGAAACAAGATCAAAGCAATCAACACATGGGCTGTATCCCTGCTCAGGTACGGTACAGGGATATTGAACTGGAAGATAAACGAGTTAGATGAAATGGACCGCAAAACTAGAAAGAGAATGACAATATACAAAGAACTCCAACCCAAAAGTGACGTAGCCAGGGTACATGTTCAACGAACTAAAGGCGGATGGGGTCTGATAGGATGTAAAAGTGCTATCAAAACTGAGAAAAATGCCCTTTGTTGGTATATAAAACACCATACAGAACCGATGATTATTGCTGTGCAAAATCAGAATGCGGTAGATGTCGAGTAATCCATTGAGCCAGCAGACTACAAAAAGACGGTAGCTGACAATGCAGTTAACTCATGAAAGGCGAAGGCGATTCATGGACAGTATCTGAGAGAAATGGAAGGAAAAGATGAAACAAAATCTTGGAGTTGGCTTAGAAATGGAGACTTAAAAGGCCGCACGGAGGCTCTTATTTTCAGTGCTCAGGAACAGGCCCTCAGAACAAATAGTGTTAAATTCCATATAGTTAGGACCAGTGAATATTCTTTGTGCCGTTTATGCAATGAGAAAAGTGAAACTGTTTCACATATTGTTAGTGAATGTAAGATGCTGGCTCAAAGAGAATATAAGCGTCTCCATGACAATGTTGCAAGATATGTCCACTGGAGACTAAGTAAAAAGTTCGGCCTCGAAAGAGTAGATAAATGGTATGAACACATGCCTGAGGGTGCAACAGAAAATGAAGTGTCCAAGATCTTGTGGGATTTTACCATCCAGTGCGACAGGCATATCGAAGCAAGAAGGCCTGATATTGTAGTGATGGATAAAATCACACGGGAAGTGAAAATAATTGATGTAGCAATACCAGGAGATGTGAGGGTTAATGAAAAAGAAAGAGAAAAGATCGGAAAGTACAGAATGTTGAAGAATGAAATAGCAAGATCATGGGAGATGAAACAAGTGACTGTGATTCCGATTGTGGTTGGAGCATTTTGGTGCTGTCAGTAAAAACTTTGAAAAATTTTGAAGAGATATAGGAATGTACATGAAAATTGAACACGCACAGAAAACAGCTTTGTTAGGAACNCCTGATATTGTAGTGATGGATAAAATCACACGGGAAGTGAAAATAATTGATGTAGCAATACCAGGAGATGTGAGGGTTAATGAAAAAGAAAGAGAAAAGATCGGAAAGTACAGAATGTTGAAGAATGAAATAGCAAGATCATGGGAGATGAAACAAGTGACTGTGATTCCGATTGTGGTTGGAGCATTTTGGTGCTGTCAGTAAAAACTTTGAAAAATTTTGAAGAGATATAGGAATGTACATGAAAATTGAACACGCACAGAAAACAGCTTTGTTAGGAACAACGCGGATATTAAGGCTTGTACTTGGTTGCTAAATGAAAAAGAGAAAGAATCTGTGATTGCCCATACAACTTGTTGTACGTGATCACATATAAAATTACCGAGAAGAAAGATCTATCTCGAGACATTGAATTTATAAAGAAAATAATAATAATATTGCATTCCATGGTTGTCCATTTTTAAACAACTAAACATGGCTACCACTTTTTGTATGGCTTCAGCTTCTAGACAATGCAAGTTTGATCCTGTCCCTTATTGTTAGAACAAGACCTACTAGGGGCGGCACGACAAGGGAAATGAAAGTAACCACAGATTGCTAATTTCCCCCCTAAGTATTAAACAATTGCTTTTCGAGAAAATTTTCTGTCCTTTTATTGTGAAATATATTAACTTATTGATCACCCATAGTATTTATGGGCCTTTAGGAAAAATATTTCATTTTAAATCTGATTACAATAATCCTGTATAAAGATTATTAGATAAATGATTGCAAAAATTCATATTTTGTTTGTGAGTAGGGATATCGACTTATTATTGGCTTTCTGAGAAAATTTTAATCGCTTTTGTGGATTGCCAGTGTTTAGTTGTTAATCCTACAATGGGATAACATTGAAGTGACAATATATAGCTAGTATCTTTGGAAATGTAATGCAGTAGGTTTCATTTTTTACTTTTCAACATTTATTTTAGTTTGAGCATCTAAGGTGATTGATGAGACAATGATTTTTAGGGGGTCACACTTCTAGTTTCTAGCTAAACTTTAATTCATTGCTCTACAAAACAAGACAAAGAGGACCGACAATTTTCGCCTGAAGACAATCTTTTCTCCTTTGGCTCCGTTTCTCTTATTCATCATGAGCTCTTTCGGAAAAGTTATAATTTTCGCAGCCCACCAAGGCTTGCTAATGCTAATCGAGGCTACAAGTCAGTATGAGGCTAAAACAGACAATTTGGGGAAATTTGCTTCACCAAGTTCTTGTTGCAATTGCTCAAAACTTCAAAATAACGTACTTGTAATTTAACCCACTAAAAGTTTAGGCAACCTTGGAGATTATGTCACTAGACAGTGTTCCAAAAGAGCTTCGCCATTTACGTTCGTGCTTGAGCTGTTCGCTGATAAAGGTAATGCTAATACCTCATTTGTTGTTCGTACAGAAATTAATTTGACAACCTGCACGGCACAAAATCAAACCAAAAGGATTAATTTAAAGATTAATCGGTGTTGTTTTACAATATATACTTATTTTGTATAAAACAAAACCAAGGATGCACGAAGAAATAGCCCTTGCAGTTTAACAACTGATTTCTCCAACAGGAATCAAGTTTCCTATTTATCGCAGTATTGTTTCAGGGCCATTCAGGACATCGTTTCTTTGTTTTAGTCAATGAATCTTTCTATCCATCTATTCATCGATCCATCCATCTATCTATCTATCTATCCATCTATCTATCTATCTATCTATCTATCTATCTATCTATCTATCTATCTATCTATCTATCTATCTATCTATCTATGTATCTATCTATCTATGTATCTATCTATCTATCTATCTATCTATCTATCTATCTATCTATCTATCTATCTATCTATCTATCTATCTATTTATTTATTTATTTATCAATCTAACTAGCTAGCTGGCTTTGGATGGGAACTCCAAGTGACTAATGTTGGCACAAATTGGTAATTGGTGCCATTTTCTAATATATTAAGATATGCAATTGCCAATGTTGTTTTTTAACCCTTTCATCAAAGTTGTATATAGATTGAATCCAATGAATTTTACTGTACATATACTTTAGTACTTTTGATAGCTTATGATATTGTCAAAGTGTTAGTTTGTCAATTTAGGTGATATTATCATTGACAGTTTTTGAGAGGAGGATGCTTAATGTGGTTTGGCAATGTTAGGAGAAAACATGTGAGTGAATGTCTTGCCAAGGTACTGAATCAGACTTTAGACATATTTTGTTTAAAACCCATGTGAAACTATACTCTGCGTTTGTGTGATCTGCAGTGCTACAGGGTTATGAGATGTGGACATTAACTATTGGTGTTAGAAATGACTTTAATGTAATGATCAATTCCTGGTATGCTGGGTTTATGGCAGAAGATCCAATTATAGACATAGCTTCTATGGTTTCATGTACTATGCTGGTATGGACATGTGCAATGTTCTGCCACTGGTAATAACACTGTCACCAAATTTCAACCACCTGGTAGCAGATGCCTGGAAAGACCTGTGAAGACTTCCCTCAACTGCATTGAGAACAGCATCCCCCAATAAAATTTAACATATGTAGAGCCAATGAACAGAAAATAATTGAGAAAAAGAGAAAGCTGACTGCTGCCTACCACAGCTACTGGGACACAGACAGCAGTATAATCAAAGCTATGGATAGTGAGTGATTATTGTCTCTCTTTAAACTCACAGCTTATGTTTGATAAAAAATTTAATTTGATTTTGTTACAGGTCACTACTAATGACTTCATTGCCAAGTCATTTTTGTTTTTGAAGCAAAAATACTATCTTCTCATTGCCTTAAATTAGTTTTTCCCATTTATTTGAATTCAAATCACCATCATGGATCTACCAGATCTACTAATTGGAGTGATGTAAGAATTTGTCCATATGGTAACCTGTACAAGTATGCCATTTTCTCATTTTGTGATATTGATTGGTCATAGAAAAAATACTAGACTTATTTGAATTATCTCTGAACCAGGCAATAGCTGTTTCCTTAGTTTGTGCAAAATTCCTTTAAAAACAGTAATAAATGTTTATGCAATGTCATGCATATCTTGTCAGTGCAATTGCTGTTTTCCATAGTGCTTTAAGTATGATTTTAAAGGTAATTGCAACATACTGTCTAAATCCACCACCAAGATCTGGTTAAATTATTTTTAGAACTGTTAGCCATTTTTGAAATATAGCCAGTATAATCCAGCACTTAATTTGAATCAGTGGTATTTGGCTTCAAAATTAGGTACATATGAGGCTGGATATTAAGCAATGACATTAATTTTGCTTATGTTTCAGATATAAACTTTTTTGTTGTTATTTTTTAATAGACATCAGAACAATTTGAATCAGATGGATGTGATAATTGTGAAAGGTTTCTCAGATTAAAAGGAGATAGAGAGCAAGTTTTTACCTGTACAAGTGCAAATTTTGATGGGTAAGAAACTGTAACTGCCTGTTTGCAATTCTTTTATTTTTACCCCTTTTATATTGATAAAAGTTTTCAGTTCTCAAAAAATAAGATGTGATAATTGAGAGGGAGGTGGTGGAAAAGAGCCTTTAAGAAGACCGAAAAAGAGGTGGAGAGGCATAAAAAAGAGTATATGTCATAAAAAGTCTTGATTTTATTGCCTCAGTAGAAGCCATTGATGTAGGATGTTTATCTTGTTTTTGGAAAACTGTTTGCCAGGGACTGTGTCCTAGTTATAATGTTAAAAACATCAATTGGCAACTGCTGTTGCACCCAGATCCTCTCTGATGTGCAAGGGTAGTACATATTTACATGGCCAGTTATGACTTAAATAGCATATGTGGGAAATGCAACAGGAAAACTTCTACATATTGGAAGCAATGACCTGAATACTTGGAGAGGATTTGGGCCCTACTGAGTAATTTTCTTGTAGTTAGACACAGTAGATGAGTACTGCGTATCATACAAATATTGGTGGTAGAGTATTTGCTGGGACCCAAGCAGTGGAGCTCTGAAATTGCTACAATGAAGGATAATATACTATATAGAGATAAAATGATTCTGAAAGAAGTGAAAATTCAAAGAAAAGATTTGTCAATGGCATGGGTAGGTTATCAGAAGGCATATGACTTGGTTCCAGACTTGTGGTTAATGGGATGCCTAGCAACTCGTAAAGTAAACCAAAATGTTCTTAATCTACTAAGTGAGACAAGGAAATGGAATGGAATATAAGAAACAAGAGATTGAAGAATTAGATAGATATACTAGGAAGCCAATGACAGTGTAAAGCCACTCCTTTCAAAAAGCAATGTAGACTGGCTGTCTATTTCACAAAACAAAGGTGGTAGAGGACTTGTGAGCATTTAAGATATGACATCAAATATTGGGGTAGGGAGGTACATATAGGGGAGAAAGGAATGACTGTTAAGTGCAGCTAAAAGATGAGACATGGAAATAAAGGAAGCAGCGAAAGAATATCAAGGAGCAAAAGGGTGCAAGGAAAGCTGGAAGGAGAAAGTCCTGCATGGCCATTTTTTTTGAAAAAGTGGTTAAGAGGGGGACTGAAACTCTTATCCTAGCAGCTCAAGAGCTAGCCATTAGGACAAACTACATAAAAGCCAGAGTGGAGATAACCCAGGAGTGCTGTAAATGTAGAATTGTGGTAAAGTTGATGAAACTGTCAATCACCTCATTACCAAATGGAGCAAAATGACTCAGAAAGAATACAAAAATAGACATGATTGGGTTAGAATGTAAAAGTGAAATTAGTCCCAGTAGGCATCAGGGTATTTAGAACACCACCAAAAGATATCAAACAGAGAGTAAAAGAATTAGGATTTGAGACAAGAATTGAAGAAATGCAGAAGATTGTAATCCTACAGTCTGCAGGGATCCTGAGAAAAGTCCTTGAAAATTGAGGAGACTTGCTGTCACCAACATCAAGGAGATATTACCACTGAATGAAGTGAGATTTTATCATCATCATCATTGTGTACTATACTGCAGACCGGTGTCAGCGATCATGGCTCTCCACAGTCTCCGATCACCCATGTTGATGAAAAGTTCTCGGCAATGACAGTACCAATCTCATCATCAAGTTGTCTAAAAATGTTCTCACTATTTAGATTAAACAGATCCAGTGATATCACACAACCTTGTCTCACTCCTCTATGAATCTTCTTCCACTCTCCAAGTTCTATGTCAGTTTGAACTGCTACAGATTGATCCCAGTATAAATTTCTTAATAACCTTAGATCTTTTCCACTCACATCATTTTATCAGTGTGTAATAATTCTATGATAATAATAATAATAACAATAATAATAATAATAATAATAATAATAATAATAACCGTCCTGGGTATTGACATTAAACTGCATCCGGTTGTGGAGTTTCGACATGGGTGAATGAGGTTACCCTTTGCCACAACTACCTTCAGGTCACCCTTGGGCAAGGTGTAGCACCAGTCAGCCTACCCCGAGACTTTAAAGTACCAAATTGGCATCCGGCGGGGTAAAGTCTGCCTCATGGGTAGGGGGGCTCTTTAGCCTTGGCTGGCAACCTCCCTAGTGATGGTGTCACAATAAAAATACCAGGGAAGGAAAACCCTACACAAACCAATCCTTACTCTTGGCAGTAAGGCTAAAATACATCTTAAATATCAAAATTAAAACCAGAAGTAAATCATACCGCCTCGTCCATTGCGTGGGTCAACAAGGGACGCGTCCCTCAGGGAGAGACCAGCCTGAGGTCGAAAAGAATGCAACTAGG
>RDPX01000301.1:964-15693 GCA_003991215.1 Morbakka virulenta
CTGTGCTGTGTGACACTGCTCTCTATTTCCAGTATATAACACTGCTCTGTAGCACTAAAATTCCACACTGTTACGTAACACCAATATGAGGCACTGGTATGTAAAACAATCATAATACACTGAAATCAAATACTATTATGTGATATGCTCTGTAATGCTATTAAACGTGTGTGCTCCATGACTCTGCTCTGTAGTGCTATTATATCACTGTGCTGTGTTTCACTGCTTTCTATCTCTATTATATAACCCTGCTCTGTAGCACTAAACTTCCACACTGTTACGTAACACTAATATTAGGCACTGGTATATAAAACAATCATAATACACTGAAATCAAGTGCTATTATGTGATATGCTCTGTAATGCTATTAAACGAGTGTGCTCCATGACTCTGCTCTGTAGTGCTATTATATCACTGTGCTGTGTGACACTGCTCTCTATCTCCAGTATATAACACTGCTCTGTAGCACTAAAATTCCACACTGCTAGGTAACACTAATATGAGGCACTCGTATATAAAACAAACATAATACACTGAAATAAAGTGCTATTATGTGATATGCTCTGTAATGCTATTAAACGAGTGTGCTCCATGACTCTGCTCTATAATCCTAATATATAACTGTGCTGTGTCACACTGCTCTCTATCTCCAGTATATAACACTGCTCTGTAGCACTTAAATTCTAAAATGTTACGTAACACCAATATGAGGCACTGGTATGTAAAACAATCATAATAAACTGAAATCAAATACTATTATGTGATATGCTCTGTAATGCTATTAAACGAGTGTGCTCTATGACTCTGCTCGTAATTGCTATTATATCAATCTGCTGTGTGACACTGCTCTCCATTTTCAGAATATAACACTGCTCTGTAGCACTAAAATTCCACACTGTTACGTAACACCAAGCCGAGGCACTCGTATGTAAAACAATCATAATACACTGAAATCAAATACTATTATGTGATATGCTCTGTAATGCTATTAAACGAGTGTGCTCCATGACTCTGCTCGTAATTGCTATTATATCACTGTGCTGTGTGACACTGCTCTCTATTTCCAGTATATAACACTGCTCTGTAGCACTAAAATTCCACACTGTTACGTAACACCAATATGAGGCACTGGTATGTAAAACAATCATAATACACTGAAATCAAATACTATTATGTGATATGCTCTGTAATGCTATTAAACGAGTGTGCTCCATGACTCTGCTCGTAATTGCTATTATATCACTGTGCTGTGTGACACTGCTCTCTATCTCCAGTATATAACACTGCTCTGTAGCACTAAAATTCCACACTGTTACGTAACACCAATATGAGGCACTGGTATGTAAAACAATCATAATACACTGAAATCAAATACTATTATGTGATATGCTCTGTAATGCTATTAAACGAGTGTGCTCCATGACTCTGCTCGTAATTGCTATTATATCACTGTGCTGTGTGACACTGCTCTCTATCTCCAGTATATAACACTGCTCTGTAGCACTAAAATTCCACACTGTTACGTAACACCAATATGAGGCACTGGTATGTAAAACAATCATAATACACTGAAATCAAATACTATTATGTGATATGCTCTGTAATGCTATTAAACGAGTGTGCTCCATGACTCTGCTCGTAATTGCTATTATATCACTGTGCTGTGTGACACTGCTCTCTATCTCCAGTATATAACACTGCTCTGTAGCACTAAAATTCCACACTGTTACGTAACACCAATATGAGGCACTGGTATGTAAAACAATCATAATACACTGAAATCAAATACTATTATGTGATATGCTCTGTAATGCTATTAAACGAGTGTGCTCCATGACTCTGCTCGTAATTGCTATTATATCACTGTGCTGTGTGACACTGCTCTCTATCTCCAGTATATAACACTGCTCTGTAGCACTAAAATTCCACACTGTTACGTAACACCAATATGAGGCACTGGTATGTAAAACAATCATAATACACTGAAATCAAATACTATTATGTGATATGCTCTGTAATGCTATTAAACGAGTGTGCTCCATGACTCTGCTCGTAATTGCTATTATATCACTGTGCTGTGTGACACTGCTCTCTATCTCCAGTATATAACACTGCTCTGTAGCACTAAAATTCCACACTGTTACGTAACACCAATATGAGGCACTGGTATGTAAAACAATCATAATACACTGAAATCAAATACTATTATGTGATATGCTCTGTAATGCTATTAAACGAGTGTGCTCCATGACTCTGCTCGTAATTGCTATTATATCACTGTGCTGTGTGACACTGCTCTCTATCTCCAGTATATAACACTGCTCTGTAGCACTAAAATTCCACACTGTTACGTAACACCAATATGAGGCACTGGTATGTAAAACAATCATAATACACTGAAATCAAATACTGTTATGTGATATGCTCTGTAATGCTATTAAACGAGTGTGCTCCATGACTCTGCTCGTAATTGCTATTATATCACTGTGCTGTGTGACACTGCTCTCTATCTCCAGTATATAACACTGCTCTGTAGCACTAAAATTCCACACTGTTACGTAACACCAATATGAGGCACTGGTATGTAAAACAATCATAATACACTGAAATCAAATACTATTATGTGATATGCTCTGTAATGCTATTAAACGAGTGTGCTCCATGACTCTGCTCGTAATTGCTATTATATCACTGTGCTGTGTGACACTGCTCTCTATCTCCAGTATATAACACTGCTCTGTAGCACTAAAATTCCACACTGTTACGTAACACCAATATGAGGCACTGGTATGTAAAACAATCATAATACACTGAAATCAAATACTATTATGTGATATGCTCTGTAATGCTATTAAACGAGTGTGCTCCATGACTCTGCTCGTAATTGCTATTATATCACTGTGCTGTGTGACACTGCTCTCTATCTCCAGTATATAACACTGCTCTGTAGCACTAAAATTCCACACTGTTACGTAACACCAATATGAGGCACTGGTATGTAAAACAATCATAATACACTGAAATCAAATACTATTATGTGATATGCTCTGTAATGCTATTAAACGAGTGTGCTCCATGACTCTGCTCGTAATTGCTATTATATCACTGTGCTGTGTGACACTGCTCTCTATCTCCAGTATATAACACTGCTCTGTAGCACTAAAATTCCACACTGTTACGTAACACCAATATGAGGCACTGGTATGTAAAACAATCATAATACACTGAAATCAAATACTATTATGTGATATGCTCTGTAATGCTATTAAACGAGTGTGCTCCATGACTCTGCTCGTAATTGCTATTATATCACTGTGCTGTGTGACACTGCTCTCTATCTCCAGTATATAACACTGCTCTGTAGCACTAAAATTCCACACTGTTACGTAACACCAATATGGGGCACTGGTATGTAAAACAATCATAATACACTCAAGTCAAATACTATTAAGTGATATGCTCTGTAATGCTATTAAACGAGTGTGCTCCATGACTCTGCTCTATAATACTATTATATCACTGTGCTGTGTGACACTGCTCTCTATCTCCAGTATATGACACTGCTCTGTAGCACTAAAATTCCACACTGTTACGTAACACCAATATGAGGCACTGGTATGTAAAATAATCATAATACACTCAAGTCAAATACTATTAAGTGATATGCTCTGTAATGCTATTAAACGAGTGTGCTCCATGACTCTGCTCGTAATTGCTATTATATCACTGTGCTGTGTGACATTACTCTCTATCTTTAGTATATAACACTGCTCTGTATCACAAAAATTCCACACCGTTACGTAACTCCAATATGAGGCACTGGTATGTTAAGCAATCATAATGCATTAAAATTAAATTCTATTACGTGATATGCTCTGTAATATTATTATTCGACTGTGCTCCAAGATTCTGCTGTATAATGCTATTATATCACTGTGCTGTGTGAAACTGCTCTCTATCTCTAGTATATAACCCTGCTCTGTAGCACTAAAATTCCACACTGTTACGTAACACTAATATGAGGCACTCGTATGTAAAACAATCATAATACACTGAAATCAATTACTATTATGAGTTATGCTCTGTAATGCTATTAAAAAGTGTGCTCCATGACTCTGCTCTATAATCCTATTATATCACTGTGCTGTGTGTCACTGCTTTCTATCTCTAGTATATAACCCTGCTCTGTAGCACTAAAATTCCACACTGTTACGTAACACTAATATGAGGCACTCGTATGTAAAACAATCTTAATACACTGAAATCAATTATTATTATGTGATTTACTCTGTAATGCTATTAAACGAGTGTGCTTCATGACTCTGCTCTATAATCCTATTATATCACTGTGCTGTGTGTCACTGCTTTTTATCTCTAGTATATAACCCTGCTCTGTAGCACTAAAATTCAACACTGTTACGTAACACCAATATGAGGCACTGGTATGTAAAACAATCATGATACACTCAAAACAAATACTATTATGTGGTATGCTCTGCAATGTTATTATACGACTCTGCTCAATGACTCTGCTCTATAATACAATTATATAACTGTGNTATTATGTGATTTACTCTGTAATGCTATTAAACGAGTGTGCTTCATGACTCTGCTCTATAATCCTATTATATCACTGTGCTGTGTGTCACTGCTTTTTATCTCTAGTATATAACCCTGCTCTGTAGCACTAAAATTCAACACTGTTACGTAACACCAATATGAGGCACTGGTATGTAAAACAATCATGATACACTCAAAACAAATACTATTATGTGGTATGCTCTGCAATGTTATTATACGACTCTGCTCCATGACTCTGCTCTATAATACAATTATATAACTGTGCTGTGTGACACTGTTTTCTATCTCTAGTATATAACCCTGCTCTGTAGCAAAACAATTGCACACTGTTACGTAACACCAATATGAGGCACTGGTATGTAAAACAATCATAATACACTAAAATCAAATACTACTATGTGATATGCTCTGTAATGCTGTTAAACGAGTGTGCTCCATGGCTCTGCTCTGTAATGCAATTTCATCACTGTGTTGTGTGACACTGCACTCTATCTCCAGTATATAACACTGCTCTGTAGCACTAAAATTCTACACTGTTACGTAACACCAATATGAGGCACTGGTATGTTAAACAATCATACTACACTGAAATCAAATACTATTATGTGATATGCTCTGTAATGCTATTAAACGAGTGTGCTCCATGACTCTGCTCGTAATTGCTATTATATGACTGTGCTGTGTGACACTGCTCTCTATCTCCAGTATATAACACTGCTCTGTAGCACTAAAATTCCACACTGTTACGTAACACCAATATGAGGCACTGGTATGTAAAACAATCATAATACACTGAAATCAAATACTATTATGTGATATGCTCTGTAATGCTATTAAACGAGTGTGCTCCATGACTCTGCTCGTAATTGCTATTATATCACTGTGCTGTGTGACACTGCTCTCTATCTCCAGTATATAACACTGCTCTGTAGCACTAAAATTCTACACTGTTACGTAACACCAATATGAGGCACTGGTATGTTAAACAATCATACTACACTGAAATCAAATACTATTATGTGATATGCTCTGTAATGCTATTAAACGAGTGTGCTCCATGACTCTGCTCGTAATTGCTATTATATGACTGTGCTGTGTGACACTGCTCTCTATCTCCAGTATATAACACTGCTCTGTAGCACTAAAATTCCACATTGTTACGTAACCCCAATATGAGGCTCTGGTATGTTAAACAATCATAATACACTGAAATCAAATACTATTATGTGATATGCTCTGTAATGCTATTAAACGAGTGTGCTCCATGACTCTGCTCTATAATACTATTATATCACTGTGCTCTGTGTCACTGCTTTTTATCTTTAGTATATAACACTGGTCTGTCGCACTAAAATTCCACACTGTTACGTAACACCAATATGAGGCACTGGTATGTAAAACAATCATAATACACTGAAATCTCTAGTGTATAACACTGCTCTGTAGTACGAAAATTTGACACCCGTATGTAACACTAATATGAGGCAGTGCTATGTGAAACAATCATAAGACACTCAAACACAATACTCTTATGTGACATGCTCTGTAATGCTATTATGCGACTGTGCTCAATGAGACTGCTCTGTAGCGCTATTATATCACCGTACTGTGCAACACTAGTCTCTAACTCTAGTCTATAAGACTTCTCTGTAGCACTAAAATTTGGCACCAGTATGTAACAATAATTTGAGGCAGTGCTATGTAAAACAATCATAAGACACTCAAATCAAACACTCTTATGTGACACAGCTCTGTAGCGCTATTATATAACTATGCTGTGTAACACTGCTCTCTAACTCTAGTATATAACACTGCTCTGTAGCACTAATATTCGACACTGTTATGTGAGACAAACATGAGGCACTGCTATGTAAAACAATCATACCACACTGATATCAAATAAAATTATGTTACATGCTCTGTAATGCTATTATACGAATTTGCTCTGTTACACTGTCATGCCAAGCTGCTAGGTGACACTACTGTTTGAGACTGTTTTTGTAAACTTGAAATACCTAGCAATTTTACGCGAATTAATATCTAAGGCTGCTCTGCAGCTCTGCTATATAACATTGCTCCGTCGTATGAGTATACGAGACTTCTAGCTGCCACTAATATTTGACATTGCTACGTAACACCAATATGGTGGACTACAGTATAACACTATCATACGGCACTGCAATGCTATTACACTATTATGTGATATTGCTATGTAACAATATTATTCGAGATTGCTATGTAAAATTAATTGCTTCCACCGCTATGTTATCTCAATATGTAACACTACTCTATAACTCTAGTATGTAACCCTGCTCTGAGGCAGGAAGGTTTGACACTGCAAGTTAACAACAATATGAAGCACTGCTATGTTATACTAATCACTTGCACTACCACCTCACCTTCATATGTAACACTGCTCTATAACCGTAGTTTATAACACTGCTCTGTAGCAGGTAGATGTGACACACTTCTAGGTATCACTAATATGAAACACTGCAATGTAAGACTAATTACTTGCGCTACTACGTCACCTTCATATGTAACACTGCTCTATACCCCTAGTTTATAACACTGCTCTGTAGCAGGTAGATGTGACACACGTCTAGGTAACACTAATATGAAACACTCCTCTTTAAGACTAATTACTTGCGCTACTACGTCACCTTCATATGTAACACTGCTCTATACCCCTAGCTTATAACACTGCTTTGTAGCAGGTAGATGTGAAACACTTCTAGGTATCACTGATATGAAGCACTGCTATGTTACACTAATCACTTGCACTACCACCTCACCTTCACATGTAACACTGCTCTAGAACCGTAGTTTATAACACTGCTCTGTAGCAGGTAGATGTGACACACGTCTAGGTAACCCTAATAGGAAACACTGCTCTGTAAGACTAATTACTTGCACTACCACCTCACCTTCATATGTAACACTGCTCTATACCCCTAGTTTATAACACTGCTCTGTAGCAGGTAGATGTGACACACGTCTAGGTAACACTAATATGAAACACTCCTCTTTAAGACTAATTACTTGCGCTACTACGTCACCTTCATATGTAACACTGCTCTATACCCCTAGCTTATAACACTGCTTTGTAGCAGGTAGATGTGAAACACTTCTAGGTATCACTGATATGAAGCACTGCTATGTTACACTAATCACTTGCACTACCACCTCACCTTCACATGTAACACTGCTCTAGAACCGTAGTTTATAACACTGCTCTGTAGCAGGTAGATGTGACACACGTCTAGGTAAAACTAATATGAAGCACTGCTATGTTACACTAATCACTTGCACTACCACGTCACCTTCATATGTAACACTTCTCTATAACCGTAGTTTATAACACTGCTCTGTAGCAGGTAGATGTGACACAGGTCTAGCTAAAACTAATATGAAGCACTGCTCTGTAAGACTAATTACTTGCACCACTATGTCACCTTCGTATGTAACACTGCTCTATACCTCTAGTTTATAACACTGCTCTTTAGCAGGGAGGTGTCACACTTCTAGNATGTTACACTAATCACTTGCACTACCACGTCACCTTCATATGTAACACTTCTCTATAACCGTAGTTTATAACACTGCTCTGTAGCAGGTAGATGTGACACAGGTCTAGCTAAAACTAATATGAAGCACTGCTCTGTAAGACTAATTACTTGCACCACTATGTCACCTTCGTATGTAACACTGCTCTATACCTCTAGTTTATAACACTGCTCTGTAGCAGGGAGGTGTCACACTTCTAGGTAACACTAATATGAAACACTGCGCTGTAAGACTAATTACTTGCACCACTATGTCACCTTCATATGTACCACTGCTCTATACCTCTAGTTTATAACACTGCTTTGTAGCGGGTAGATGTGACACACTTCTAGGTAACACTAATATGAAACACTGCGCTGTAAGACTAATTACTTGCACTACTACGTCACCTTCATATGTACCACTGCTCTATACCTCTAGTTTATAACACTGCTTTGTAGCGGGTAGATGTGACACACTTCTAGGTAACACTAATATGAAGCACTGCTATGTTACACTAATCACTTCCACTACCACCTCACCTTCATAAGTAACACTACTCTATACCTCTCGTTTATAACACTGCTCTGTAGCAGGTAGATGTGACACACGTCTAGGTAACACTAATATGAAACACTGCTCTTTAAGACTAATTACTTGCGCTACCACGTCACCTTCATATGTAACACTGCTTTATACCTCTAGTTTATAACACTGCTTTGTAGCAGGTAGATGTGACACACTTCTAGGTAACACTAATATGAAACACTGCTCTGTAAGACTAATTACTTGCACTATTATGTCACCTTCATATGTAACACTGCTCTATACCCCTAGTTTATAACACTGCTTTGTAGCAGGTAGATGTGACACACTTCTAGGTAACACTAATATGAAACACTCCTCTGTAAGACTAATTACTTGCACTACTACGTCACCTTCATATGTAACACTGCTCTATACCCCTAGTTTATAACACTGCTCTGTAGCAGGTAGATGTGACACACTTCTAGGTAACACTAATATGAAACACTGCTCTGTAAGACTAATTACTTGCACCACTATGTCACCTTCATATGTAACACTGCTCTATACCTCTAGTTTATAACACTGCTCTGTAGCGGGTAGATGTGACACACGTCTAGGTAACACTAATATGAAGCACTGCTATGTTACACTAAGCACTTCCACTACCACCTCACCTTCATATGTAACACTGCTCTATAACCGTAGTTTATAACACTGCTTTGTAGCGGGTAGATGTGACACACTTCTACGTAACACTAATATGAAACACTGCTCTGTAAGACTAATTACTTGCACTACCACCTCACCTTCATATGTAACACTGCTCTATAACCGTAGTTTATAACACTGCTCTGTAAGACTAATTACTTGCACCACTATGTCACCTTCATATGTAACACTGCTCTGTAAGACTAATTACTTGCACCACTATGTCACCTTCATATGTAACACTGCTCTATACCTCTAGTTTATAACACTGCTCTGTAGCGGGTAGATGTGACACACGTCTAGGTAACACTAATATGAAGCACTGCTATGTTACACTAAGCACTTCCACTACCACCTCACCTTCATATGTAACACTGCTCTATAACCGTAGTTTATAACACTGCTTTGTAGCGGGTAGATGTGACACACTTCTACGTAACACTAATATGAAACACTGCTCTGTAAGACTAATTACTTGCACTACCACCTCACCTTCATATGTAACACTGCTCTATAACCGTAGTTTATAACACTGCTCTGTAAGACTAATTACTTGCACCACTATGTCACCTTCATATGTAACACTGCTCTGTAAGGCTAATTACTTGCACCACTATGTCACCTTCATATGTAACACTGCTCTATACCTCTAGTTTATAACACTGCTCTGTAGCGGGTAGATGTGACACACGTCTAGGTAACACTAATATGAAGCACTGCTATGTTACACTAAGCACTTCCACTACCACCTCACCTTCATATGTAACACTGCTCTATAACCGTAGTTTATAACACTGCTTTGTAGCGGGTAGATGTGACACACTTCTACGTAACACTAATATGAAACACTGCTCTGTAAGACTAATTACTTGCACTACCACCTCACCTTCATATGTAACACTGCTCTATAACCGTAGTTTATAACACTGCTCTGTAAGACTAATTACTTGCACCACTATGTCACCTTCATATGTAACACTGCTCTGTAAGACTAATTACTTGCACCACTATGTCACCTTCATATGTAACACTGCTCTATACCTCTAGTTTATAACACTGCTCTGTAGCGGGTAGATGTTACACACGTCTAGGTAACACTAATATGAAGCACTGCTATGTTACACTAAGCACTTCCACTACCACCTCACCTTCATATGTAACACTTCTCTATAACCGTAGTTTATAACACTGCTTTGTAGCGGGTAGATGTGACACACGTCTAGGTAACACTAATATGAAGCACTGCTATGTTACACTAAGCACTTCCACTACCACCTCACCTTCATATGTAACACTGCTCTATAACCGTAGTTTATAACACTGCTTTGTAGCGGGTAGATGTGACACACTTCTACGTAACACTAATATGAAACACTGCTCTGTAAGACTAATTACTTGCACTACCACCTCACCTTCATATGTAACACTGCTCTATAACCGTAGTTTATAACACTGCTCTGTAGCAGGTAGATGTGACACACTTCTACGTAACACTAATATGAAACACTGCTCTGTAAGACTAATTACTTGCACTACCACCTCACCTTCATATGTAACACTGCTCTATAACCGTAGTTTATAACACTGCTCTGTAAGACTAATTACTTGCACCACTATGTCACCTTCATATGTAACACTGCTCTGTAAGACTAATTACTTGCACCACTATGTCACCTTCATATGTAACACTGCTCTATACCTCTAGTTTATAACACTGCTCTGTAGCGGGTAGATGTGACACACTTCTAGGTAACACTAATATGAAGCACTGCTATGTTACACTAAGCACTTCCACTACCACCTCACCTTCATATGTAACACTGCTCTATAACCGTAGTTTATAACACTGCTCTGTAAGACTAATTACTTGCACCACTATGTCACCTTCATATGTAACACTGCTCTGTAAGACTAATTACTTGCACCACTATGTCACCTTCATATGTAACACTGCTCTATACCTCTAGTTTATAACACTGCTCTGTAGCGGGTAGATGTGACACACTTCTAGGTAACACTAATATGAAGCACTGCTATGTTACACTAAGCACTTCCACTACCACCTCACCTTCATATGTAACACTGCTCTATAACCGTAGTTTATAACACTGCTCTGTAAGACTAATTACTTGCACCACTATGTCACCTTCATATGTCACACTGCTCTGTAGCGGGTAGATGTTATTAGTGTGGTTTATAACACTGCTCTGTAAGACTAATTACTTGCACCACTATGTCCCCTTCATATGTAACACTGCTCTGTAATACTAATTACTTGCACCACTATGTCACCTTCATATGTAACACTGCTCTATACCTCTAGTTTATAACACTGCTCTGTAGCGGGTAGATGTGACACACTTCTAGGTAACACTAATATGAAACACTGCTCTGTAAGACTAATTACTTGCACTACCACGTCACCTTCATATGTAACACTGCTCTATAACCCTAGCTTATAACACTGCTTTGTAGCAGGTAGATGTGACACACTTCTAGGTAACACTAATATGAAGCACTGCTATGTTACACTAATCACTTGCACTACCACGTCACCTTCATATGTAACACTGCTCTATAACCGTAGTTTTTACACTGCTCTCTAGTGGGTAGATGTGACACACTTCTAGGTAACACTAATATGAAACACTGCTATGTTACACTAATTTCTTGCACTACCACGTCACCTTCATATGTAACACTGCTTTATACCTCTAGTTTATAACACTGCTCTGTAGCAGGTAGATGTGACACACGTCTAGGTAACACTAATATGAAACACTGCTATGGAAGACTAATTACTTTTACTGCTCCGTCACCTTCATATGTAACACTGCTCTATACCTCTAGTTTTTAACACTGCTCTGTAGCAGGTAGATGTGACACACTTCTAGGTAACACTAATATGAAACACTGCTCTGTAAGACTAATTACTTGCACCACTATGTCACCTTCATATGTAACACTGCTCTGTAAGACTAATTACTTGCACCACTATGTCACCTTCATATGTAACACTGCTCTATACCTCTAGTTTATAACACTGCTCTGTAGCAGGTAGAAGTGACACACGTCTAGGTAACACTAATATGAAGCACTGCTATGTAGGACTAATTACTTGCACCACTATGTCACCTTCATATGTAACACTGCTCTATACCTCTAGTTTTTAACACTGCTCTGTAGCAGGTAGATGTGACACACTTCTAGGTAACACTAATATGAAACACTGCTCTGTAAGACTAATTACTTGCACCACTATGTCACCTTCATATGTAACACTGCTCTATACCTCTAGTTTATAACACTGCTCTGTAGCAGGTAGATGTGACACACGTCTAGGTAACACTAATATGAAACACTGCTATGTAAGACTAATTACTTGCACCACTATGTCACCTTCATATGTAACACTTGTCTATACCTCTAGTTTATAACACTGCTTTGTAGCAGGTAGATGTGACACACATCTATGTAACACTAATATGAAACACTGCTATGTAAGACTAATTACTTGCACTGCTCCGTTACCTTAATACATAACACTGCTCTCTTACTCTAGTTGTTCGAGCGAGCGAAGCGAGTGAGAACACTGTTCTGAAGCCGCAGTTTTAGATTCAGTAAAGAGCGCCAAATCTGGGATATTCTCGAAACGGTGAGATATCAGGTATTGATAAATGGTAAAAATTGTATAAGCCGCCATGCTATTGTGATTTTTGTAATGCATCGAGAAGGTCCAAAGCCCTGCCTGATATACATTTTATGAATGCATTTTATGTGCATTAAGTGGAAGTGGGATGGTGCAAATTTTTTCTTACTATTTTGGCAAGCTCGCCCGAAAACATTCCACATCTTCAGTGTGGACGTCCATTTCCAGGTTATTACTATTATTATTATTCTCATTATTATATCATTATCTATTATTATTATTATTATTATTATTATTATTATTATTATTATTATTATTATTGAGTGGTGGAGCACTACGAGCCCATGGGGGACTCAGGGGTAGAAACCCCAGCAAACCCATCCGACTCCCAGCATGATAAGGATAAGCTGGCTTCATGCATCACACAAGTGTGTGCGATATTGATGTAAATTGAAACAACACATGACCTTGCAGTTGGGGCCTTTTTAGGTTTCTCAGTTTAGATGACCCATTCTACTTAAAACGGTCTCCGTAGCGAGGCTTCACCCAAGACCTTAGGACCAAGTAACAAAGTAAGAACTCGGTACTCAACCCTTCAGAACAAGAGATCCACGCTCACGACACCTAGATATGATACTCCCCCACTACTCCCGCCCGTTAAACAGAAATGCATGATATGTGAGCCCTTTCGGGATATGCACAACCGGTTAAGGTCAGGCAACTGACTGGCAAGTCTGCGGTTTGAGCGGGAATGTTTGATCTAGCCCATTCATAATTATCAAGCAAAACTAGTTCGTGTACCCCACCAATCAATTAAGATCAGAGGTCATATTGCTTAAGACGCTACGCCACGTGCTGACAATAATAGTCAGTGCCTGGTGTAATTATCAGGGCAATTTGACTACACAGGGCAGGGGGGTCAATGTCCCTTTCCAACAGTATTAGGCAGTACTAAGTTTAGCCGGCCAATTAAGACAAGTTCAACTTTTGTCACTGTTTCCGCCAGGTTTACCCAGCTCGACTAGGGCAGGGGCGCTGCTCCCTGAGGAATTGCCAGGCGACCTGCTGGTCTGGGCACTTTCCGTCTACCCGCGAGCCACAACTAGTGGCCAAGGGCCAAGAGAGTTCTTTCAAATGTCCATTACTTTACTAATTATCCTCGCAGATCCCAATAAGGCTGTTTCTTGCACAATTCAAACTTTATTATTATTTTTTATTATTATTATTAATTTTTACACATTTACTTTGAATTGTTTTCTTGAAATCCAGCACCGGGTCACTACCAGTGACCTATGGTGAAGGAAGTTTTGGTAATAAAATTAAATAGAGAGAGCTCGTCTAAGCAAATGAGCGGTTCCGTTCAAAACAATATTCTGTACTTCTTGCAAAGAAGGTGTCCCTTGGATTTGTTTCAAAAAGTTATCTGTTCCTTTCTTGATGAGGCCTAGTGCACCCACAATAACAGGTATTGTCTTTGTTTTTAGATGCCACATCTTTTCCACCTCTATCTCTAAATCCTTATATTTAGCAAGCTTTTCATAAGTCTTAGCAGAGACATTCCTGTCCGAAGGGACACTCATGTCTATCAAAAGGCAAGTGTTCTCTTTCCTGTTCTTGATGACAATGTCTGGGCGGTTTGCTTGTATGGTACGATCCGTTTGTATGGGAAAATCCCACAAAATTGTAATATCCTTACTTTCAGTTACAGGTGCTGGAT
>RDPX01000301.1:40856-52430 GCA_003991215.1 Morbakka virulenta
AAGGGAGGAAGAGTCGCCAAGAGAAAATGTGGAAGACCGAGAAGACAGGGAAGAGGATCGAAAAACTGACGAACAATTTGGCAGAAAGATCAAGGCCCATTATGATAATGGTTGGTTTGTCGGCGAAATAAAATATTTCAACACTAGCCTAAAGGAGTACTACGTTGTTTTTTCTGATGAGACAGAGGACTATATTTCACCGAATGATGTAGATGGTGTCGAAATTATGTTCCTGTAAATAAAGCACAGTTACTTTATACACATCTTATTGTACATAGTTCTTTTGTTTAAGTTTATTATGTTGTAAAGACGTTAAAGCACACCTTAAAAATTGGGTTTTCGTTGTAAACTTTTCCAATCCCCCCCAAAAATTATATAATACTAGATTCCGAAGATACAGCAAAATAAGAACAATGAGCCTGGAAGTTGAAATTTTGTTCTTATACAAGATAATTCTTAAGAACAAAATAAGAACAAATAAGGCTGAAAATCGATAAAAAAATAAGAACAGCGAGGTTCAAGTCGGATTTTACTGGTTCTTATAAAAAAAAGCGTGTATATATATATATATATATATTTATATATACTATTTATTTGTGACAAATGATTCGTTTCGCTCAGCAATCAAGCAGAAAAGGGGTTCGTGGTGGGCGAGTGGAAACCACGATACAGTAACTATATCAAATTATTCAATCATGTATATACTGTCGTACTCCTAATATGTACGTGTATTTATATCCGTATTGGTAACACCGTAGTCCTTCGAAAATTTCATACTTGGAACATTTGACATAACTTAGAGCAAAGTCTAAAAAAAACCCTCAATTACTTTGATCACAAAATATCATTCAGTGTTTCCAAGACTTGAAGAGAGATTTACTACATCTTGCGAGCGTACGTAAGGATAATCTTTGTTTACAAGGAATATTCTAGAAAGTAGTATCATATGAATCTCACAAAAATAATTGGGAATTTCCCTTGGGCCCTTTTGATGGTGCTCGTGATGACAGGAGATAATCGTTTTGAGATAAAAATAGTTGACATCCGCTTTGCGTGCTATTTGAATAACGTCAAGCGATGTTCTCTTGACAGATTATCGCCAATACACATATGTAGAGATTATACAATAAATATATATATATATATATATATATATATATATATAAGTACTGCAGGACAGTACTTCACTGTTGGGTAGGGATTTCAATACATATCTTTTGCTTTTATCAACCTAAATAGGTGTTTACCTGGTTCTGTCTAATACATGTTGGATTCTATTTCCTACCTTCTTAATTCTATTTATCTGCTACCTCATTTGTTCTGTCGGTCTCATTTGCTTTATTGGTCCTTCCCCTAACGTCTCTTACCATGCTTGCACTTGATGTTTCCATGTATTATAAATAGGTGATATTGTCTCTACGTAGAACATAGGCCATGTCGATGTAGAAAAAATTGTATCAAAACATTTTTACTTGTAATGTGTCGCTGGAAGAGGTGCTAACCATCTATCGTCTTTTGAGCAAAGATCGTAAATGCTACTTATACATATATATATATATATATGTATTCTAATAAACGTCGTATCTTGAAAAGCGGCGTTTATTTGAAAACAGACCAAATTTTCAAAACTCAAATCCAACATGAAAAAACGAATAATTTATAAGATCCACTTGTTTTCTTTCAACAAATTTTTCCACAATTAAAGATAAAAACGAATATTGTATTTTCGCTTCAACAGTTCGTCATAAAACACTTTTTGCATGATTTTTTTATTTTGTAATAAACGTTGCAGGATTTATTGCAGAAATAAAGTAAGTAAAATTTAGCCAAGTCCCTGGAAGGATTGCTTTAAGTTCTTTTTTTCTCTATTAAAAGTGCCACACGAATAGAAACTTACGTAATTTATGCAATTTATGTATCTTTATGCATCTTTTTGCCTGATAGAAACTTACGTAATTTATGCAATTTATGTTCTTTATGTTTTTATGCATCTTTCTGCTTAATAGATACTTAAGTAATTTATGCAATTTATGTATCTTTATGCATCTTTTTTCTTAATAGAAACTTATGTAAATTATGCAATTTATTTACTTTATGTCAAGTACTGTAATATTCTAAGATGTATTTTCTGTCATACATCATCCTTTCTATTTCCTGCAGAATAAACATGCCATTTGTAATGCTTTTTTTATCTCTCTTATTATGTACACAATCCCATTTAAAATCCATTTGAATCCTCACAATTAAAAAGCGTTTGATGAATAAGACAAAATAGACAAGAAACTGAATGGAAAGGAAGTAATTTGAAAATAAATACCTTATTTTGTGTGCAGGAATGACTTCGTGTGGCATTCTTTTATCGGACCAAAAAATCAACAAACGATCCATGATTGGTTCAATGTCTGTATAACTTGTCTTAGCAAAAGGGTATAGCCGGAGTTGCCCTCCATATTTCTAAGAAATAATGATAACAGTTATTCAACTCTTGTTGTCGGTATAAACCCAAAAATCTAAACAATCGTTACCTTTTATTTATTTATATATATATATNTGTTCTCTTGACAGATTATCGCCAATACACATATGTAGAGATTATACAATAAATATATATATATATATATATATATATATATATATATATATATATATATATATTTATAAGTACTGCAGGACAGTACTTCACTGTTGGGTAGGGATTTCAATACATATCTTTTGCTTTTATCAACCTAAATAGGTGTTTACCTGGTTCTGTCTAATACATGTTGGATTCTATTTCCTACCTTCTTAATTCTATTTATCTGCTACCTCATTTGTTCTGTCGGTCTCATTTGCTTTATTGGTCCTTCCCCTAACGTCTCTTACCATGCTTGCACTTGATGTTTCCATGTATTATAAATAGGTGATATTGTCTCTACGTAGAACATAGGCCATGTCGATGTAGAAAAAATTGTATCAAAACATTTTTACTTGTAATGTGTCGCTGGAAGAGGTGCTAACCATCTATCGTCTTTTGAGCAAAGATCGTAAATGCTACTTATACATATATATATATATATATGTATTCTAATAAACGTCGTATCTTGAAAAGCGGCGTTTATTTGAAAACAGACCAAATTTTCAAAACTCAAATCCAACATGAAAAAACGAATAATTTATAAGATCCACTTGTTTTCTTTCAACAAATTTTTCCACAATTAAAGATAAAAACGAATATTGTATTTTCGCTTCAACAGTTCGTCATAAAACACTTTTTGCATGATTTTTTTATTTTGTAATAAACGTTGCAGGATTTATTGCAGAAATAAAGTAAGTAAAATTTAGCCAAGTCCCTGGAAGGATTGCTTTAAGTTCTTTTTTTCTCTATTAAAAGTGCCACACGAATAGAAACTTACGTAATTTATGCAATTTATGTATCTTTATGCATCTTTTTGCCTGATAGAAACTTACGTAATTTATGCAATTTATGTTCTTTATGTTTTTATGCATCTTTCTGCTTAATAGATACTTAAGTAATTTATGCAATTTATGTATCTTTATGCATCTTTTTTCTTAATAGAAACTTATGTAAATTATGCAATTTATTTACTTTATGTCAAGTACTGTAATATTCTAAGATGTATTTTCTGTCATACATCATCCTTTCTATTTCCTGCAGAATAAACATGCCATTTGTAATGCTTTTTTTATCTCTCTTATTATGTACACAATCCCATTTAAAATCCATTTGAATCCTCACAATTAAAAAGCGTTTGATGAATAAGACAAAATAGACAAGAAACTGAATGGAAAGGAAGTAATTTGAAAATAAATACCTTATTTTGTGTGCAGGAATGACTTCGTGTGGCATTCTTTTATCGGACCAAAAAATCAACAAACGATCCATGATTGGTTCAATGTCTGTATAACTTGTCTTAGCAAAAGGGTATAGCCGGAGTTGCCCTCCATATTTCTAAGAAATAATGATAACAGTTATTCAACTCTTGTTGTCGGTATAAACCCAAAAATCTAAACAATCGTTACCTTTTATTTATTTATATATATATATATATAGTTGATTTAAAAAACAATGTCCTAACATAATTGGTATAGATGTAAGCGCTTTATCGTGTCATGAGTCGTAAGCTTTTCCCGAGCTACGTTTCGAGAGATGCTTCACGAAACGAAGTAATCTTCATGCTATCCTGTGTTACCTTGGTCGCTATAAAAACAACAAATTGTTGTTGGATAACATTATCAATGCCCGAAATCTGCTACACATAGGTCAAAGCGAATCCAAAACATCATAAATCTATTTGGCAAAGTCATTACATATAAAAGAGTGAATTAGGCCAGGCAGGTGAAAACCTTTTAAATTTTAGTGAGTGAAGTCTCTGATATCAGCAAGTTTGAGCAAATGGCAACTGTGATTCGTTTTGTGGTTTGTGACGAAGGTCTTGCTGGCAAAGCAATAAATAGAAAAATATTAAACGCAGTCGGTGATTTCGCTTAAAACATGAGTGTATGTCATGGGCAGGGATATGAACGTGCAGGACGCATGACGAGAAGGTGCAGGGAGCATGACGGGAAAATGCAGGGATATATATATATATATAATATATATATATATATATATATATATATATACACTGTGAAGTTAAGAGACCAACAATTCAGTAAATATTTTCGTGTATTTCACACATCATCAGGCAATATGAAACATATAAAGCATACAACTACTCAGTTATATGACTACAATGAGAAAACATGACATAAGTTTATAATCAAGAATGTTCCATGATCAGCAGTAGCCAACAACAACCAGATTTTGATTGATATGTACATAATATTAATTATATATATATATTTGTCACCAACTGCGGCTACGGCCTTATTTGGTGACAAAAACAAACAAACAAACAAACAAAAATAGCCCCCTAACAATATGGTATAATGTAAACCAATATGACTATTTTTTATTTTTTTTTTAGTTTTAACGTCATTTTTCCCCAGCAATTGGGGCTCAGACAGTGCCCTTCACAGGGACTTTGATTTGGCGGTGAGGAATTTTTTGGCCGGATGCCCTTCCTGACGCCAACCAATGGCTTTTTCTTTTCGCAAAGTTCTAAATTCTCCTCGACAGCTCGGGGAATCGAACCCGGAACTCTTGGTTACTGTGCAGTGCACTAACCATTAAGCCACGGCTCCTCAATATGACTATAAAAAGTACAAAGAAAAATTTAAACAGGCAAACTAACCCTTTGAACTGAAGTGGCTTTCAGCCTTGCTTTGGGTGAAGGAAGGAAAGATGGGAAAACAAATGATGATGCCAAATATCTTTACTGTCATTCACGTATTTCATTCTTTACTTCTTAACAAATATATCCCATACACAAGTTTATTTGATTTTTTTTTTCCTTTTTATCAAGACAAATAAAATAAATACATCTTTTTGTGTTAGCTGTTGTCAATGGCAACCAATAAACAAATCAACAAGTAATTTTGTGCGGTCCTGTGCGGCCATGATGAGTAAGCGAACAGTTCTTTTAATTTGACAACAATACGTAAAGTACTGTGTTAACATACACGTTCTTTCTATTTTGATTCAGGCGGGTGATGGTGTTTCCCACTTTGCCTCCTGGATTCAGAGGGGCAACAGATGGCATTTTAAACACAATAAGTGTTCACGTGCTCCACGGCTTGTCGACGCTTTTCTTCCCCCATGACCTTGACGAAACAGCCATGCAAATGACCTTTGTACCCAACACATGCATCAACACATGTCATATCGACAACATCCCCTTGTTGTTTTTGTAAACAATGCCCCAAAATCATGACAGCGTCCTTTACAATGAACATTTCGTTATGTATTTGAAAAAGGAAGATTTTTTTTGGGTCAAACGTGAATGAAAGTTGTTGTTCATTGCTGGAGGAGTTCGTACAACATGGTGTCGTGGTTTCAGCGTGGAGTAAAATGGTAAGGTGTTTCATTGCAATTGATGTTTGTATATGTTGACAAATATGTTTATACTTATATTGTAATGTTCTTTAATCATTGTGCAGGGTGAGCACCGTTTCTTTTTGATATTATACAATACTGCTAATTTTTTTTATCTTGCAATTCAGTTTAATGCAAAGTTTTGAAACCTTAATTACCTTTTGGGAATAGCTTAAATGGCCTAGTAGGTGTGAAGAGGTTATCAATCGAAGTTCACTCGATGATCTCTCTGGCAGTGAGTGAGGCAATCGTTCTGAAGGGTACGTTAGTTAATGTAGCCTTACGAGTTTGACCCCTGTATCTCTTTTATTATGAAGAATGCACCGTACCACATGAGATGTTTCTGTTGAAACAGTTGCACATATCTTTTTAAAATGTTCACATGGCGTTCATTTTTTCGGTCGTAAAGGTTACAGTAAAGAATCTTTCCCTTAAAAATTATCAAACTCGCACCGCACAGTCAAAGGCACCAAGATCCGAAGCATTATTTGTGTCGTGTGAAAACCTTTTAAGGAGTCTGCAATGTAACTAGATACAGATCATAGTTAATATGTTATGCTCTAAAGTGGCGGAACACGACGGTTTGAGCAACAGCTGGCAGTGAATAGGACAACTAAATTATTTTTAGTTTGCAGGAAAACAGTAATTATTCGATTTAGATTTATCAGGATATTTGTATTCAGCAGTTATAAACAGCATATGTTATGTAGCAGTATAGTCGTCTGAAGTGGGGATTAAAACAAACCCAACTTTCCCTGAAAAGTTGCAGACAAGGTTTTGTATGGAACATTGAATAATTATCCCCATGTTGATTGAGTTAAGTAGGTTTGAGTTGTTTTAAGTTAAATTTCCTTGATGGAGTTCAGTTATTAATGTCAAGTGGGGATAAACAATTTCCTGATGTGCTGCATCCTAAATTTGTTAGATTAAGTGTGATTAAGGTTTCCAAGGGGTTAAACCGGGACGCGATTCCGAAATGCTTGTACCTTGAATTTCTTAGAATGTGGTATCAGTAGTGTAAACAGTTATTTATTTAAAGTTACGTCATCATTCACGTTTCATTTATCAGCCAGCAGGCAATAACCCCAACTTGTGTTGTCGTCAAATGTGGTTAAACCAAGCTCATGTTTACATACTATGACTTCATCAATTTTTTGTGCTTATTTAGTAATTTAGAAGTTTTACTACTGCCCTCCTGTACTGCCCATCTTACTTGCAATATTTCTATTCCTACACTGTTGCTTGGGTTTGTTTTTGTAAAGAGTAAATAACCTACAAGCTATGCAGCATTTGTACCAAGGTCGTATCTGGCTATTTATTTACACCAGTCTTACCCTTATATCCATGATATAAAACCTGGCCAACTCAAGCTTTTTCAGGTCAATAAATCAAAAAACAACACTAAACTTTAGCCGAAACCCTCACCAAATAAACAAAATTTCCCTTGTAGCTCTCAAGTAAATGGCAAAAATGATTCTGGCCGCCATATTTGCTATTTTGAACCCTGAACACAAAAATGAGGTGATCTGCCGCAGCTAAATTTGGCCTTTGGTCGCATTTCCCTAGAATTTTTTGGTTTCTCCTTAATGAAGAATGTTTCGTTTTTGTTTCACTTACCATAAATGTTATCAACAATCTATTACCTTCTCGTGTCCCCTGTTTTGTTTTAAAGAGGTCGCTTCCTTATGCGACAAGGGATTTTGATTATCGTAAATAAACTAGAAGGTATGAACATTGAATCGCATTTTCTCTTCCTAGGATTTCGTACGAGACGAGGAAAAAACACAACAGGCACAAGAGGCAGTGGAACAAGAAGTCAAAATGTTGCAATGAGAATGAATAACAACACTACGAAATCAGAAGCACATTAAGTAGCAACTTGATCCCAAATTGGTAAAATGAATATACGTCAAAGTGTTAACACAACATAAGCTCAAGAGGTAATACCATATATTTATTTGTTGGCCCATACATGGTCTTAAATTCAGGCTTGCTTAGTAGCCACGTTGCCTCCGTGCGATTAGTGGTGTTTTTGTCAACAATCTTATGTGCATGGTTCGCTGTGCCAAGTTGGTGGGCCTGGGCTTGACATTGTTATGTGTTGCCCTCATGTCGTCCCATGTCAGTGTTTCAGGTCAAATTGACTGTTGTGTACTGGGATATGAGTAGCACCATTTTGTCGTTCAGCTTCAACAGGGTAATCTACTGTCACCGCTATTCCCGATTGAGGATGTCAAATGCCCTTCATAGCGGAACCTCTGGTAGCGCCAGGAGATCTAACGCAAAGGTATGTGAATTAAAAGGATCTGCCAATTTTCCAAATTGGAACCTTGAAAAAAGCCTTGACAAGATGTTAATATATTGTTTACATTTTTTGAGCATACATTGCCACGTTACCACACGAATTGCTTTTGCATTTTGTTACTCATTGCATTAACATTGGATATCTTATACTTGTTCCAAGAAAGCCATGCTGTTACCATCACTGGATATATCCAAGACGACTCTCTGTTGTGTTATTTCTTCGTCTCGTACGAAACCTAAAATGTTTAAATGCATAAAATGTTTTCAAACCCTATCAAATGTTATTTCTAGTTCATTTACGGTACTCAAATTGGTCGAGAAGGGGCTTTGTTACATAAGAAAGCAATTTATTTTTTTAAAAATGGCTATCAGAAGGTGATTTGGTGTGTCGTTTGCTAAGACAGCTTGCAATGCTAAAATGGTATGGTTGTTTTTGTACCGATAAAGTCCATACCATGACCTAATCAATATACTTTTTAAACTGTTACATTATATTTTATATCGGTAAAAGGGATTGCCTGTCCACACCTGCCTGCAATAGCAACTGTTGTGTAAAAATATTAGTGTCAAGTGAGCATTCCCAGATCTGTAAATTTGAAACATCGCTTGAAACACTGTTGGATGTAAACAAACCTTAGTGTACAAACCATTACAAATTATTTAATTAGATAAAGTTATGAAAGTATAGCAGAGTTTTATACTGAGTTTTATAATACTGAGGCTCAATGCATGAATACTCGGTTGTCATTTTGAAATCAAAAGTGTTCAACATCTTGTACAATATACGTGAATCACCTGATAGGTTGTCGCCCAGTGCCCAACGATAAGAAATCGCTAACTGGCTTGAAGTATAGAACTGGAAGTAAATGCTGACCAAGTGGGAAAGAAATTAACTTTGACTGAGCTAGACTTGAAAACGGTAGCTTGTTGTTGTATGACCTTGGTTGCTTAGTTGAAACCAGTTTACTATTAAAAGGGGCTTTTTCTCGATTTTTTTTCATGGCTCACCCAGTCATTGATTTTTGATGTAGTAGGTAATATCCTATTACTTCCCTGAGGCTCGACTCCACACTGAATTGGCTATACTTTAACTTAGGGGGCCTTGACCAAGAGAGTTAAGAGTTGGAGAAAAATGATGGTGACCATCACGAAAAGTAAATGAATGAAATGAAAACATACTGTAAGGAGATGGGTAAGACTAGCATGAGGTATGTGAACAAAAAACTAGAACGCCCCCCCCCCCAAGGCCTATATACAAGTGAAAAATGTAACTTTGTGAAATGACAGAAATTAAAAGTTCCACCTTTTATCTTGACAAATAAGAAAGATAGAACATTGAACTTGAAGTTGGAAATGAGAAGCATTACTTGTTTGACTAACAGGAGTAGAAAAGTCTTCGGTGATAGCGATTGGCAAAGGCCAGGTGTCTGATAAAAACAAAATATATGTCTAAATACAATAGCTATAGGAAACATTGCATCAGATCTTATTCGACCCACTCTGGAATCTGGTATAAGACCAGAGTTGCAGTGGTAAAATAGCTGAAAGACATACCAATTCACCGTTTTATGGTTGTAAAAGTAACGTTTTCTAATTGGGGTGATTTACAACAAGTCTTTTACGACAACAAGATGGTTTATCAGTGTAAAATTGGAGTCCCTTGCATAACCCAAATTTCAGAAGGCCATTTTGGGAGAAAAGCGAAATGCATCTGACGTAGCCCTCCCACTTGGTTGCGAAAGTTGTGAACAATTCAAACCCAGACTTCTATTTTCGCAGTAAGAAAGTAAAAACCAATGTACAATGGCGTGGGCTTTAAACTGATAAAAAGAAAACACGAGGTGAGGTAAGTCAAGTGCTTTGAATAACGTTGCAATTCATAGGTGATTGGTCATCGAATAAATCCGTTTCACCTTTGGCAGGGCACAGGTGAAACAAAACACAGATTACGACCTTTCTGGTTGACCTTGTTACAACAGCACTGACACGCAACTTGGAAATAAGTTGCAAGACTGGGAGAGACATGTCCGCTCTGATCAGAAGTGAAGTTGGACCATGCGCTAACAGCAATAAACCGCCAAGTGATTCGTCATCATCACCATCATCACGAAAGTTCTTGCCATAATCGTCAGTATGGTCGTCATTAGCACTGCTGTTTAAGATTTGCATGGGTTAACATGAATTTTGCTTGTAATCATCGAGTAGTCAATTGTTCTTATGTGATACAGGGAATCTCAGGGCGACATTGAAAGGAAAAGGGGTTACAAGTTGCTTGAGCAAATTTTGAGTTGGCTAATGAACTGAAATTTAGCTCAATGCGAAATAAAGGCAAACAGGAGACTTCCACAGGCATCAACGAGGGATGTGTTATTGACAATAACCACTGTTGGTGTCGTGAGAAGTTCAACAGGCAGTGGTTATTCATGTCGCAGAAGTCGTTAGCAGAATAAATGTTATCCGCCCGTTTAAAAATAGTAGTCTAAAACTCGTTTACCTATTGTATCATTATTACGAGTGCTTGAAATAAAAGCTCAAGTAGAAAACGACCTTCCCACTGTAACGAAAATGGGACGAGATGTTTTTTCATTATTTTGAAAAATAATATACCTGAATTAAACAGTATACCCAAACAATACTTGCGCTTGTTTTCAGTTGCATGGTTGTTATGCTGAGGCTAAAGTTGCCTTAAGTTTTAATTTTCTGTTTTTTTTATTTTAATTTTTATTGTATAAAGTATTGACGTGTATCTGTACACCCTCTATAAAAAGTGGGGAAGAATTAAATAGTATTAAGTGAAGTCTCGTTGCGTGTAAATTTTATCAAGTAAGGATATGAACTTGTTTTTTTCTTGTAGCATTTTGCGTTCAAAAACCAAACCAAACTGCATTATGTATAACGAAATGCAAGAAAAAATCCCACCAGGGAGCAACCTGAAAATAAAAACATAATTTTTTAGTTTGTGCGTGTCTAGGCTACTTTTCCTTTACTTTTTTTTCGCCAACCACTCGTTTTTGTCACACTGCCCTTTTTTAGTTATTTCCCTCCCCTCAGCCTCATTTTTTCTCTCGCCTTGTCATCTTGCCTTTACATGTTTCTTATTTTCACTTTAAATGTAGGTATATGAATTTTGGTTTTGTGTGTGCGATTGTTCTTTTGCGTCTCGTCATGTCGTTCTCCTTTGTGTGTACATACGAGTACGTATGTCTCTGTGTATGTGTGTATATATTTATTTATGTACGTACGTATGTGTGTGTGTCAACGCTCAGTCTCCAAGACTCGTAGATATATATATATAT
>RDPX01000301.1:54377-66682 GCA_003991215.1 Morbakka virulenta
TATATATATATATATATATATATATATATATATATATATATATATATATATATTCAATATATTAATATATATTTTTAATATATTTTAAAAACATTTTCAACTTTAAAGTAAAGTTTGAAATATAGAATGCTTCCCCCCCCCCCCTTTCCCTTTTTTAGTATTTTTGTTACTGTATATTATATTATATTAATGTCATAGTATATATTATTTTTATTATATCATGCCACAAAGTCTTTGAATTAGTGTTGTCTTTAAAAGACAACTCGCCTTAACATACTGCGAACAAGTCATTTTCAAATTGAGCTAACATGTGAAAAAAGGGTCTTCTTAGGGAGTTGAATAATACACGGTAATAAAAATAAAGATAATGTGGAAACTTGTGAACCATCTTTGAGTGAACCTACAACAAGAACATAAAATGTTGAGGAGGAAGATAAGAAAAACAGACTTGTGGAAGAAACAGGACTGCAGGGGAGGGTTATTAACTGGAGTAGCTATGAAGGGAATTTAACAAGCAGCACTCGAGCAGCAATGGACGGCCAAGAAATTCCTCACTGCCAAATCAAAGTCCCTCTGAAGGGCACCGTCTGAGCCCCAATTGCTTGGGGAAAATGACGTTAAAACTCAAGCAGCAATGGTCAATTGTAACCATCTCAACTGGGACGAGAAAGATACATTGATAAGTGTTGAAGGATAAGAAAAGATTCAAAAACCTTACTATTAGCTATTACAATCTCAACAGCAGCGAAAGGTTATAGGCAGAATTTGCGAGCGAGGGTATTGTATCTTGTTAGGATGAAGTGAAGGGTAAGAAGAAAGAGCTAACTAAAAGGGAAGGAAGAGAGGGTATACCCAAATGAAACCCCAATCGTTTTTCTAATGACAACAAGATAATGGGCAAGAGATGGAGAGAATTCATGGAGTTGGCTTAAGAATGGTTACCTGAAAAAGAAACAGACGATATTATTATAATGGCACAAGAGCAAGCCATAAGAACAAATTCGATGAAAAGCAATGTTGATCAAGACATGACGTGAAAATGCAGAATCTGTGGGAAGACAATTTCTCATTTGGTATTTGAGTCCCAAAAATTAGCAGAGAGAAAGTACTGTTCTTCACTGATTCAAATTCAAATTCAGATTCAAATATAATAGGAAATACTGCAACCGTGTGGTGACAAAAGAGGGTAAGAAACTCAAAAATGAAAACGAATTATTAGTATGACACTTCACAAGACTTCACACTAAAACAGCAACCAATAATAATGAACTGGATATTTTGTTGAAGAGATAACATACATGTCAAGTATCGCATCAAGGACGAGACAAAGCGAGGTGAAAATGTTGAGAAAAGCAAAGAATAGAGATCTGTGGAGAAGCATGATCGCCAACGTTCTCAGAGGATATGGTACTTGAGGAGGTTGTTGAAGAATAAGAGATAATATTTGCCATATAAATGCTGTGCATGTACACTTAATATACTACATGTTGGAGTGAAAGAGGGAGAGAAGGAGAAGATGAACCACTGTAATTATCTTCAATAAGAAACACTTGAAATATGGAAGGATAACGTAGAGAAAGTTGTAGTAATACCAGTTGTCAATGACCACTTGAAATCATCACAAAAAGTCTCCAGAATTACAGTGATTAACAGAAACCATCCCTTATAGCCATGGCCAGGATTGTTAGAGAAGCATTGGACATGTGAGACTTAAAAGCAGGAAGGTATGCACTGGGACTCTGATAGAAAAATTTCAAAGGAGTTTGTTACAAACGAAATTCGTTGTACGTAGAATAGAACCAGAGAAGGCAGAAGACAAGAAAAAATTGTGTTCATTGCAAGGGAATATTTGTTTTATCAAGAGCTTGATCTAAGTGGACACCATTGTACATCAATTACGTATGCACATATACACGTCTGTAGATGTCTAACTATAGATATAAGGTTTTCCTGCATATTTAGATGTGTGCGTGTGTGTGTCTGTGTGTGTATGTGTGTGTCTGTCTGTGTGTCTCTGTGTATGTCTGTCTGTGTGTCTCTGTGTGTATGATCGTCATCATCAGAATACTGTCCACAGACGGGTCCAACTTTTATTTATCACCTGCTACTTTAAACTTTAAACTATGACTGATAGGGTAGTACCAGTTTTCGAAATTAATTTGGTTTTCTAGAATTGATGCTGTAAGCAATTTGTACTACCAATAAATAATATATATAGAAGCCTTCGTAATTGCGTTCGTAATTTTTTAACAGTGCGCGACGTCTGGAGCATGTTGTGTGTTGTCAATTTTCTTTCAGTGTCTGATTAATAAGACAGTTAAGGATGGGGGAGGAGATGGTGTATGATACAGATAGATAAAGGAGAATCATGGGACTCACCATCCTGTGTGGGTAATTGGACGTAAAATGACGACAACGATGATAAATCTGTATATGGAATTGCATCATTTCGCATGAGAGCAACGTTTGATGAAGTGCCAATGTGTGACCATTGCATCTTGTAAAAAATGGAAGAACGAATCACATCGCTACTAATATTATTGCCTCCACCCCTCGACTGTGACGTGATTTGGTTTCCTTTGGGGCAAATAATTATCCAAATTCCTATAAAAATGGGCCTCGCTAAAGGAATTATCTGTCTCACTTAACAAGACTTGGCAATTGATCTCCTCAAACTTCATAGGGTTGTTATTTAAGTTGGTGTAGAAAATATATCTCGCTGATTTTGCTGTTTGTCTTAAGGATTTTTAAGCTGGTGTTCAAGACAGTAAAATGAACAATATCGACAGCATTTTGTGTTAAAAACCCAGCCACACAACACCATTGAGAACATTGGGCACCTTCAAAGAAAGAGGGAACGAAAAATACCCAACTGAAGCCATTGAAAGGGTGGTGATGTTAAAATCAACCTGATTCTATCTAAATTACCTAAGACTGCTTTTTTCGTATCATTTTCTTTTTCTGTGTCTGGCCTAAAATTCTCAGGATAAATTTAAGTGCTAAAGTTGCTTCGCACAACAATATGCAGATGATCTTATTTGTTTGGGATACTGTGTCGCAGTACTGTACCTATGAACATGCACTAAGTTTATGGAAGAAGAAAAGCAAGAAAATTTGATAGCACGAAAAGGACACATACATTCAAAGTGAGTGCATTTCAACTTTGAATAGCGATACATTTGGAAGCAACGGCAAGATGTGGATATTCAAAGCAGTACAGGAAAAATGAGAAATTTTAGAAAAATGGACCATTCTGTCTACTATTGCTTAAAGTGATGCTCAGGAATTGGGAAGAAGCATTGGCACTGTTGACTGTTAAAAAAAGTAACAACTGAGCTTCCTCTTGTATATAAAGTGCATAATCCTTGGTTTCACGCTTCATTCTTTACTTTAATCCTACCCAAATTCTTCTCATATTCTTCAATATCTAAGCGTTTAAAGTGTTTATTTCTCTTCTGGTATATACCCTTAATCAAAATCTAAAAAGAGTTTTTAAAATGTGCAATGAGGTTATACGTTAAAGTATATCAGTATTCAAGATCGCCTTGTTTTCTTCTCGAGTGTACATCGCACAAAGACTAAAGCAGTAAGTCATAAGTAAAAGATTTTGTTAGTCTTCGGGTCCATGGAGAACTCACTGAACAGAAGCCTTAAGCAAATCTTGGTTCAATTCAAGCGAGAGATTTCGCAGTGTGTTCCGTAGTTTACTTTGGGAGGTAAATATGATAACCAGTCCAGTTGACTCTGAAGAACAACTTACGCCGATAAAGGAAGTGGATACTACTATGTTGCGGTGGTGTAATAACCAGAAGACGAAAGGTAAGTAGTCATCATATGATACCGTATAGCGTCGAAAATGTTTAGGAAGATGTAGCAAATACAATTTGGATAGGTTTTCTCAAAATAACAGTTAACCAGCTGTTGAAATGCCGGGGGAAAAAACTAACAAGGTGTTGAAATAATAAGGGTCTAGGGGGGAATTTTCTATTGAAGGATGTAAGATGTGGAAACAGTGAAGTATCTTTTGTAGTTAAGTGAAGTTAACTATCAATACCTTCAGAACGATTCTCATGGCTGAAGAATTCAAATCCCAACATTGCACACAAAATGGTTTTTGTGCATTCATCCAGATGATATCTTATCGATATTTACATCATAAAAAGAAGCGAGTTTGGATGCCTCGACACAGTGAACAAGCCAACTCGAAGGAGGTTTGGCGTATTGCATAAGAATTAACGGATTGTACACGCAAAACATTGAACTCTTCTTCTCGATAAAAAGTTCCATATGAACACACCAGTGAAACGGAATTTTGAAAGGAATAGCTCGCACGATTGCAACATCTTTTAACAAGATAAATTTTGTTAAAAAAGCGGTAAGTTAACTTACACAGAGGCTCTCAACTGCAGTACAGTACGTCGATTCAATGGTTTTTCTAATCTAGAACGACCAGTATCCACTCGAAGCAAAATTATGGTACAGTCAAACCACCTTAAATAACGGCCATTGTAAAACGACCACTCGTCCAAAGAGGCCGTCAATGGGGCCCCCAAAGTGGTGCTTCTAAACATGGTTACTGTAAGACTGCCTAAGATGACCACTTTTTGTGGTCCCAAAAAGGGTCACCTTATACAGGTTTAACTGTAATTATTCACTATGGGGTGAATCACCACACTCAAAAGCTAGAGAGCAGAGGTGTGGTTCCCAACGAGCGGCTTGCTATTGACCACGATCTTGGCTGGACAACGTGGCGCAATCTAAACCGGCTGCGTACTGGTTCTGTTAGATGCAAATCTGTCGTGAAACGAATGGGATTATCAACATCTGACATCTGCAGCTGTAATGCCACACAGACTATGGACCACCACCTACAATGTCCAGACGCCCCAAATTGCAACTTTGCTGACTTGGAGGAGCCCACACCATTTGCAATACCGTGCCCGCTACTGGGCAGAAACGCTGTAGCCGAGACACGAAAACGAACGAACTGTAATTATTTTTAAGTAGTGTTAATAATACGAAGCGAAGATTAGATGGAAATAAGCATCTCTAGAATTTTTACAATCAATTCAAGGGAAAAAATATGGTAGGATATTAAAAANGCGCAATCTAAACCGGCTGCGTACTGGTTCTGTTAGATGCAAATCTGTCGTGAAACGAATGGGATTATCAACATCTGACATCTGCAGCTGTAATGCCACACAGACTATGGACCACCACCTACAATGTCCAGACGCCCCAAATTGCAACTTTGCTGACTTGGAGGAGCCCACACCATTTGCAATACCGTGCCCGCTACTGGGCAGAAACGCTGTAGCCGAGACACGAAAACGAACGAACTGTAATTATTTTTAAGTAGTGTTGGTGGTACGAAGCGAAGATTAGATGGAAATAAGCATCTCTAAAAAATATGGTAGGATATTAAAAATCTTTTATCTCAGGTTTGTACGTTTGTAAGCAGAATTTATCCCAATCCAACTTACCTAAACCCTGTAAGAAGGCGAGATCTGGTACGATTTTTTCGGGCTTTTGTAATGGTTCTGATATTTTTGTCTTTTTTTTTTTTAACTGTTAATCTATTTTTCTGCTCACACTTTTTCGGATCAACAAAGTCGAGAGATAAGCGAAAGATGCAAGGAGTTCAAAAGGTGGTACTCGACTTGCTTAATATATTTTAACGCAGAAAAAAGTGTTAAGGCACTTCGCTTGAACAATAAATTCAACAAAAGCAAATCATTGGGTGTTCCGGAGAACAGATGTTTGCTTAAAAAACCAGACGTTAGTTGAAAAGGATAGGGCTTAGGGGTGTATGTGCATCGTTGCTTACCTTTCACATAGCCGATTTTATTCGCGTATTTAAAGTTGCTTTAAGTGCAAAGCCATCACATTTGAGAACTCAGATCCCGATTGTTCAAATTTGGACTGCGAAAAACTGGAACAAATTAGCTGGGATTGCTTGGTTATGCTTGGAGCTTTGGTGATAGGCGAAAGCGAAAAGATGAGTCGAAAAACGCATGTGAAAACTCCCAAACAAAACCAATAAAAAAAGAGAGGGCATCCTGGTGAACATAAGGGAGCATCTCAAAACGGCGATAAAAGGTTATGATACCAATCGTGAGCAAGCGAAACAGTCAGTTATGTAGTGGTTGACGTGAGTCCAAGTTTGAAATAGGAAGCCTACTGGCTGCATAACAATACTCTGCGGCCATTGTTGGAGTGAAAAAAGCATTTTGAAGTTTAGGTTGGGTAAAATATATATCATGTGAGATTTTTTACATAGAAAAGAAACAAGATTATTCTAAATTGAGAAGTTGGAGAAAGGGTAAAATAACGAAAGGCCACTAGGATAGGGAAAAAATGCCAGTGTAAACGAGTCATTTTGGACACTTTAGAGGAACAGAAAGAGAGTACTGAAAGAGACAACGTGGATTGCAATGGAGATAGTTGATGGGGCCTAGTGCTGCCAGTACTCTAATTGCATCCAATTTCAGGAATTCTCCAACGGAATGCGTATTCTGTCCTCGTGCACAAGTATCAAAGGGTGCTGTGGAAAAGGACGACTTCCTCGGGAAATAATGTAGGTGCACCGTTTGAAGTGTGGTCGTAGATTTTTGACAGTAAATTGAAAAGCAAGTGCTATTATTCTCTTTGAAGACGACATCTTGCTTATCAATGAGGATAAAGGAGAGGCTGAACAAGAGCTGGAAGGATCGCGAAATGCACTAGAGAGACGTGGACCGAAAGAGAGCTGAGAAAAGAAGGAGTACCTCTGCATAAACAGGAAACACCAAGCACCACCGATCAAAATCGGTGGTGATGAACTGTGTTCGAAAGCTAAAGTTGCTCTTTTAAAGGAATTAACTAAACCAAGGTTACAGTTGCAATTGAAACCCTAGCTGTTTCGATGGCTATTCTGGTGAAGGCATTACGCTTTTAGCTAAAGTTGCTCTTTTAAAGGAATTAACTAAACCAAGGTTACAGTTGCAATTGAAACCCTAGCTGTTTCGATGGCTATTCTGGTGAAGGCATTACGATCTTAACTTCTCAATAAAATTCATGATTACCGTAATAGTAAACATTGTATTTTACAATTGGGGGGGAATGGTGTAGCACCGAGTCTTGGATAAAAAACAATAGGGTCATGTAGACACACTAAGCAACCTTGCAGATTTAAGTTCCAGGCGGCAAACAGCAAGTCAACTGGCCCACAATACGTTGTAGTGGCATCGCACAAACTGATTGCAGAAGGATTAAAGAGAACGGCCAAAAAAGTCTTGAGTTTGGAAAATTTAGCTGAGATAGGGGAAGAAAGGGAGAAGGAAGTTAATGCAGTATTTGTATCTGTGTAAGACACATAAAGAGAAGGTAAGGTTATCAAGTATTGATAAATTTAGTTCGTTAGGTAAACCCCTCAATGTAACAGCATACATTCTCAGGTTTATTACAGTTGAAACAATAAGGAAGGATTTGAAACGTGGAGCTATTTCAATTGACGAGTTACAGAATGCAGGGAAAAATGGATGAAAGACGCATAGTGCAAGTTTAAACAAACTAGAGTTCACTTTGGAGCAGTAAGTGAAAATAAAACTTTAGTAGGCCACAGAAGATTACGAAATTCAGAGTTAAAAGTTCATGCAAGGTACTAATTATCTTGTAAAGAAAATTCAATTTAACTTGACTCATTACTGTTGATTCCCTTCAGAAAATCTCATTGCAGTGTTAGGGTTATGTTATCTGAGTTGGGTTGGATGTAGGCGTTGTATACCCAAGGTTAGACAGTTTGTAAAAACGGTTTTAAGCTACTGTTTTTATTATTAAGATAGAGGAAAAGTCATTTAATCCTACGAAAACAGCAGCGTTGCCAAATGTTTGGTTCTGGGGATATTGGAAATGCTTCTATTGACCGATTGTATGTTAAAAAAAGTCAACAGAGTGGTGATTGAGAAGTTCATAAGGCTTCAGATAAAGCGAAGACGTTTAAATTGGGCTAACAAGATGTTGCATTTGAGTGAAGACAACGAGGTAACGCAGAGAAAGAAAACACCACTGTTCACCAGGTGATGTGGTTGCAGTGCAATAAGAATGAAAAGTGAAACACGTGAATGATTTAAATCGTCAAGCGACTGATCTAGGGTAGCCATGGAATAGTTAGAAGTGTGCAGGTAAGGCTAGTGAAAAGAGGTAAGGAGAAAATATTTCTAGTACTTTGTGACAGAGGGACAAACACATTGAGAAGAGCGAACAAGGGGGAAATATTAAAGAAAATGGTCGGTAAATGTATTTGGGTGAGAAAAGATCTACCGAGGCAACACAAAAGATCCTCATTGGTTGTAATACTGCACTCATCTGTGATCCTTGGGTGATAGATCAGAGGGGACGGAGTGTAGGTAAAACCCATTGATGTGCGTTTCGATGCTCAGCTTTTTCCATCGCATAGTTTACAAGTAGTTTATCTGTTTAAAAGCGTAAGTCATCGACTTACATCGACTTAGGTATGTTACTATCAATTTTCTGTTCATCAGGATTCGACAGAGCAAATGGATTCTGTAAAGTTTTATAAACGCAGCAGGGGAACAGTTTAGCTGGGTTTTTTCTTGAGGTAAGATGCTTTAGAGATCACAGCTAATTGAAAGTATCGAAGCAATATGGTAACAAGCAAAGAGAGATTTCTTCGGGCCTTCTTTTTCCATGAAGCAGGTTAGAAAATAAATCACAAGATTCATAACAGAAAAAGACATAAGAATATCCATCAGAGAATATATCAAATTTTGTGATCAACAAGAAACCGAGAGGTAATCGATTTATGATATACACCTGATTTGTAGAACTGGAGGTAGTTGATATTGAAAAACCTTTGGGTGATCGCATAATGCAAAAACATTGACCTTCGTTATCAGTGTTAAGTTCAAGCACTGTCAGTTCCTGAATCTGAACCAAAAACTTGTTTGGAAATGTGAAATATTTCAAATGTACATTACGAAACTGTCTAAATTTTTTTTAAGTGCTAAATTTTGTTGGAATTCCGATCTCTTTTAAGCACTGGATTAGTCATAACGAGGTTGTTTGGCAATAAAAGGGGGTGGTATTTGCTGCCAATGGTTTGCAGTGGATCTGTCCGTCGTTCTCGTCATCAAATACTGTATCTGTGAACAGGGTTAATTTGTTACGATACACGGTGAATGGTGAGCATATATAACTGCACCTGGTTTAAAAGAAACTGAAGAAGAAAGAAAGTGAATGGACTGTTCTTAACGATGTATGTTTACGATAACGCTGCAAGGTAGTATTGATAGTTATTGGGGACATATTAGTTTTTAAAGGAATTGCCAAGCATGTTTGAAAGTGACCACTGTGTCACTTTTCAAGTAGTAATCTAAAGTCAACTCGACACACCAGGTTTTTGCTTGTCGCGTAACCATTCCACCCAATCTTTCCAAGACTGTCGAAAACATTCGTCAAAGCCATTGGTTGAACTGAGTAAGAGAAAGGTCAACCACCGACAAGCCTCAACGCTTTCTTCCGTTGGCAACACCATTTTGCTAGAGAATAACAATGATCACTAATTGATGGTACTTCTTCGTTTGGTATTATTTACTACTCGAAGAGAATAAAGGTTTGCCGATTTTGAAGAGGCTGAGTCTAATGTGCCATTGCTGCTAACTCATGTCTAAACTGAAAGAGGACAAGGTTGGAATAGTTAACACATTTCACTTGGATGATATCCTGTTGCAAGGTTGCCAATTAGTTCTGCCCAAGCAAAACAACCTGGCAAAAATGCGTTTCTTTTCAGACGTTGGATATTTTAATGTTGAATCCTGAAGAGAAGATTTCGGTGAGTATAAATAATTGGAAGAAGGCTGCGCGAGTCTTGGGAACCTTCTTCGACAAGCTTTTCCCTATTTGGGACGTTTTTTGCAACTTTTGGGATGCGCAGGCGTGTTATCTTTTGACCAGGTCACGAGTCAAAAGACAAAAATTCTCTCGTTTTGACTTCCAAATTTCGTGTTTACTGGGAATCGTGTTCACAGCTTTTCGACTTGACAAATAAAATAGGTAATTGAAAAATAGGTAATCGACATTTCAAAAAGATGCAAGAGCGTCGTTTTAAGGTAGGAGGAAGGTTATCAAGTAACTTCAAAATTAAACCAAAACGATGGGAAGTAAACACAAGGCGTAATGCTGGAAAGCCGAGTTTATGAAAAGAAATATTGTACAATGGTGATGTGGTTGATACGAGGCAGTGATTGCGAAGTGCCTGAATATATTTTGATTGTTAGAGGGAATATAATGTAGTCTTGTGTTTCTATAACTTGGAGGGAATTTATGGGCAAATGAATGTAAGTTTATCAGCTTTCTGCAGGAAAGTATGTGTGAAAGAAAAGTCGATGTTCTCAGCTGTTGATGGACCTATTTGTGTAAACAATATCTAATGTCCTACAAAAGTAGGGAAATTGTCTAATGCTGAAGTAACAAGTTTCTGACGTTTTTTATAATCTATTTCTCCGATCCCCAAGCAATTAATGGTTACTGGAAACACAAATATAAAATAAAACCTTAGCAAAGCAGGAATATAAGTGATGTTGTCTGTTTTTGTTTTTCGGTGTTTCCATTCATAAAAACTTTGTTCTTTAATTTCCCAGAAGGATTTTCCAAAGGAATTAGGAAAAGAGTACTGAATTCTCTACTCGCCAACATCACTGCGAATACAGATGTTATGCGTTGTTCATTGAAGTATTACTTGCAAAATTCTTGAATTCACATTTAATTAACGTTCGAGAAGGCCAGTTGTAAAAGGCGGGTCAAACATGGCGAAAAAGATGGCTGAATGGCAAATAAATATTATGCAAAATCGCTGAATTTATCGAAACCTCAGCCAACTTGAATTTTGTTATCTAATTTCTCTGAGTGCTAGCATTAACAATATCAGTGTTTACAACCAAGAGTTATGAGGAAGAACATCAGGTTGTTATCTTTTTAAATTAATAAAAGGTTTTACACAAAAGCTTAACCTGGAGGGGTTTTTTTTAGCAAATAATATGACGGGGTTGTTTTTGGTTCCCTTCTGTATTTGCGTTACATGGTGTTACATAACTAATTTATAAGTTTTGATAATTTTCATTCTGACAGATGGAGTTCAATGGTTGGCTTTAAACAGAAAATTACAACAATGTTTTGAGACAGCAATGACGGAGAAACATGGCCATGAAACGGTAATTAAAGTTTATAGTACTTTAATTCTGACTATTTTGCTACACCCAGCTGAAATGCCTTCCCTTCTCTAGGTAATAATTACTTTGGGGGAAAATGCCTTTATACATATGTATAATATTTAATTTTTTTCTTAAGTTACGTACTCAAAGTAAAACACAGTTCTGACATCATTTGTTGTAATTACTGCATTTTCTACTGCCCTCAAAAACCATGAACCAATCCTGATCTCGTTTCTTATTTTTCACGTACAAAAAAACCAGAATCAATTAACTATTATTACTATTGTTGTTGCATAATTACTAGAAATGGCCTTGTTACAGGTTTAGAAAAATACAGATTTGCCATCCAAATCTAAGCTACTGAGAGATTTGGCATTGTATGTAATAGTTGGAAATAGAATGAAATAGTAATAAGAATTATCAACATAATCATTAGGCGAAGGTCATGGAAGACTAGAAGCAGTAGCATCAGTAGTAGAAGCAGTAGCATTAGAAATAGAAGGAATAGCATTAGTAGTAGACGCAGTAGCACTAGAAATAGAAGGAATAGCATCAGAAGTAGAAGCAGTAGCATTAGAAATAGAAGCAATAGCATCAGAAGTAGAAGCAATAGCATCAGAAGTAGAAGCAATAGCACTAGAAATAGAAATAATAGCATTAGAAGTAGAAGCAGTAGCATCAGTAGTAAAAGCAGTAGCATCTGAAGTAGAAGCAGTAGCATCAGTAGTAGAAGCAGTAGCATCAGAAGTAGAAGCAGTACCATCAGTAGTAGAAGCAGTACCATCAGTGGTAGAAGCAGTAGCATCAGAAGCAGAAGCAGCAGCATCAGTAGTAGAAGTATAAATAATAGAAATAGTAGTAGTAGTAGTAGTAGTAGTAGTAGTAGTAGTAGTAGTAGTAGTAACAATAGTAATGGTAGTGGTAGTAAAAGTCGTAGTAATAGTAATAGTAGTAGTAGTCGTAATAGTTGTAGTAGTAGTAGTAGTAGTAGTAGTAGTAGTAGTAATAATAATAATAGTAATGGTAGTGGTAGTAAAAGTCGTAGTAATAGTAATAGCAGTAGTAGTAGTAGTAGTAGTAGTAGTAGTAGTAGTA
>RDPX01000301.1:81677-93798 GCA_003991215.1 Morbakka virulenta
AATCGTCCGGATGTTGTTGTTGTTGACCGCACTAAGAAGAGATGGCTGGTTGTAGATTTTGCTGTGCCTTCTGATCGAAATGTGACAGCTAAAGAAGAAGAAAAGGTCACTAAGTATTCTCCCTTGGCCCAACAAATCCGTAAGTTACACAGCGTACCCACCAGCATTGCCCCAATCATAAGTCTCCCATTTTTATCTTTCAGACACGCTCCCCCAACCACATCACACGACCCTTGTTTGGCCATCTTCATCTTCTTGTACAACAGGTCAGGGCTCTGCCTAATGCCGTCTACCTCTTCCTCAGCTGATTTCTTCATTGCTTTTGGTACCACTTTATTTGTGGTTTTGTTGGACTTCCTGTACTCTTCTCTGCTATAACAAGTTTTCAGCCTCTGGCATATTTGTCATAGCAGTTTCTTTTCTTTTTCACAGCTTCCTGTACCTCACTATTCCACCACCATGTCTCACCTTCCTGTCTTTTGGCTTTGCAAACTCAACAAACCTCTACAGCTGCCTTTTGAGCACAAGTTCTTTGTTTAATCCAGTCATATTCATCATATTGACTAATACATTCATCCATCTTAACTTTCCTTGGCATACTTCTATCTCGGTTTCCATTTTTTCACCCGTTTGGGCATTCTTCTTTTACTTTTTCTCTCTATTGTTCCTTTAAACATGTCAATCACCTCCAGGCTATGCTGAAGCTATGTTGGTATAACACAAATGTCTTTAACCTTCTCTAAAATTCAAACAGACACTTACCATCTTCATTCCTTCTTCCCACTCCAAACCCTCCACGAGCCCCATCAAAGCCATCTGTTTTGCTTCCAATATGACCATTAAAATCACCCCCAACCAGCACAAAATCTCTTGGTTCTTTTATTTCCACTTCATTGATCAAATCATCATAAAATTCATCCTTATGCTCAATTCCAAGATTTCATTGTGGGGCATAAGCACTGACAGCTCTTAACATTGAATTTTTACCAACCAGCACAACTAAAACCTTTCCTTTTGCTAATTCAACCAATATTTCAGTTCCTCTTCCACTTAAACTAACTGCATTCCAGCTTGCAGACCTCAGTCCAACATGACCATCAGACTTTATTGAGTCATCATAATGAGAAGCATGTTCTCGTGTTCTTCTGAGGGTCTGTGCCACTTGCTTTATCAAGGGAGGACACAAGACTCCACATCTTTCTGTGGGCTGGCAGATGCCCATACTTCATTGTACTCATCATTGGTCTGATTGGAGCATATTTCCTTTTTTTGACTGTATGCCCTTACTAATCCAAACCCAACTTTTTTTAATCCAGGAAGTTGACACCTTTAGCTAGATGGCCATTGGCTCGTGAAGAGCTTATCTGCTCTCCTGTGTCTAGCCACCATGAGTCTTGTATGACCCCGTCCCCAGTTGATCTATTTAACCCATAGATGGGACCCTGATGCGTGCTGCCGCTCCAGGCCGGAGTGGACCTGAGAGCAATGACAATTAAGGGATAACCCACAATCCCCAGAACTTAAGAACTTCAATTCTTATGAATTGTACCTTTATTTCATTTGGGTCTTGGTTCTCACGAATAATGTTTTTTAATACCAGTCTCAACTGTTGTTCCTGTTTTTCCTTCAGGCAGTGGGTGTGTTGGGCTTGTTTCCTAAAGGTGCACATAGCCCCCAACACTAACAAGTGTTTTTCTTCCTTTCTTCCTTTTTCAGTAAATGTTATGAGAGTCAGGATGCAGGTGCAAACGGCTGAATAATTTTCCTCTAGCTCTGTTTACAACCTGTAGTTTATCTTTTCTTTCAAACAACACCTACCACACATGGTGGTAGGTGTTGCTCTAAAGTTAACACCCCATGGTATTTGAGAAACCTTGTGAGCCTGTATGCCAGCTTGTTTATGTGAGTCCTTTAGAGAAAATTTGTGTCTGGCTTCCATTAGATGGTGTTCAAGGTACCTAGCCAGGAAGCTGTTCTTTGCTGTGGGGTTCCTCACTTGCTGCATGCTCTTTCCAGGACGTGCTGAGTGGCACTTGAAAGCACATGTACAAGCACAACCTGCCTTTTCTCCCCACTGCTTGCACCTGCTCCTCCAAAAACAACACCAAGAAGAAAACTCAACCCATTCAGTGCCAGTTTAGCTTTAAATAATGCCCCAATTTTCTGCTACTTTGAGTAGCCTCAGCAGTGCAGGACCAAAAACAAATCTACTAAAATTCCTATCACTTGGTATTCCAAATAATTGTTGGGGCCGATGCTTGCCAAGAGCCATCATCATTGTTATTGCTACCACCATCACCACCATTATTTCACCAGATAGTCCAGTTACAAACCACGTCCCCCTACAAGGCACTAAGTCAACTCACATAAGCTTAGATGTCCAGGATCAAGCAGGTATTTAAAGTGCTGTCTGGAGGGCGTGCTCTTTGCATTGTACCAAAGCAGATGGTGCTGTTAATTACTTTCAACCAGCGGTGGAAGGTTCTTTTGTGATGGCACCAAGCGCCCCAACAAATATTAGCACAACCCTGACTGAACGACAGTTCCACAATGTTTTTACTTCTAACTTTGGGTCTGCTTGATGGCCCTACCCTTTACTTTTTCTATAACCCTTGCACCAAAGGGCACCCAGCACCCGCTGGCAAGCACGGTAAGTCAGTTTTGCCAAAAAGTATGATGTCGGTGCTGTTGTGTTTCACCATTTGAACATTTGAACTTCAGGGCCCTGAAGGATCCCTGCAGCACCGTTTTCAACAACTTGGATTGCCTTGTGCACCACCACATTTACCATTACCACCAACATTATCACCAAGATGAGATGCATACGGCAGCTGCTAAACCACTGCACCCCACCCAGAACTTAACCCACATCAAAGAGCCTTTGAGCTTGAGGGTTTTCCCAAGAGCTTAAGCAGTTCAAAGCATCACAGATTTTTGCAATAAACTGATCTTCACACTGACACCTAGATTACTATGGTGATCTTTTGGTGGTTACTGTTATCTGATTACTATTACCACTGTCGTTGTCAATATCATTACCATCACTCATTGTTAATATTGTGAGAGTGGGTGTTGCCGTTGTGATTATTAGAATTACATTAAAACATCCCCNCACCATTTGAACATTTGAACTTCAGGGCCCTGAAGGATCCCTGCAGCACCGTTTTCAACAACTTGGATTGCCTTGTGCACCACCACATTTACCATTACCACCAACATTATCACCAAGATGAGATGCATACGGCAGCTGCTAAACCACTGCACCCCACCCAGAACTTAACCCATATCAAAGAGCCTTTGAGCTTGAGGGTTTTCCCAAGAGCTTAAGCAGTTCAAAGCATTACAGATTTTTGCAATAAACTGATCTTCACACTGACACCTAGATTACTATGGTGATCTTTTGGTGGTTACTGTTATCTGATTACTATTACCACTGTCGTTGTCAATATCATTACCATCACTCATTGTTAATATTGTGAGAGTGGGTGTTGCCGTTGTGATTATTAGAATTACATTAAAACATCCCCCTTCCCTGTGAATTTAAGTAGTTTCAAGCAAAGTTGGCACTGTCATGCAAATTGATTCAAAAAAATGATATTTACCTGCTTTGCGTGGCCAAATTGCTGGTGGCCACAGGTGAGTGCAGGGGCTGGTAGAGCCAGTACCTAGGGGGATGTTTAGCAAAGTCGCCCAGCCATTGACTGTTTCTTGTTGTGGGTGTTGTGGGTGATGTGTTTCTTGCTGTGCGATAGCATCCTTTCACTCATACTGATGCATGCTGATATTGATTAGCCTGTTTACATGACGGTGCATTTCAGGAAAAGTTGTTTATTAAATTTATTGTCAGTCAGTGACAAATCAGCAATCCTCTCTGCTTAAGTTCCTTTTCGTTTGCCTTGGCATCTTGGTTCAGTCAAATGGCAGTAAAAAAGCTGACTGGAGTGAATAAACGTGATTAAATTGACAAATGACTTGATTGACTGAGTAAATAGGTGGTAATGGATGTAATTTTGTGGTATTCAAGTTTTTTACCATAAATTTGTTGGACTATTTTAAGTAAAAAAAGCAACTAAACCTGATAACCACCAACTGCAAGACTTGGTCTGCTGCAGTAAAAATGCATTTTTCATAGTTTGCAATGGGTGGTACCTACCTGATTCCTTCATGCACACTCTGATTCGTTTTCATGTGTTATTTTCATGTGTTTGCATGCATCAACAATGGGCATTCAGCTACCTTCCCTACTGGACAGTGTTGTGCATGGCTGTATTATGCTTGGCTTTGAAGTTCTCGTTTATGAATGCAAAGGATAATATAATTCAACCTTTTAAAAGGGTTTGTTCAAATCCTTTTGATTTTGGCTGCACCCAAGGATCATTGGGGTCACAGTTGAAAGGAAGAGTCGAGAGGGGCAGTTGGGGAACTCAATGTGGTTTTGCATCTCTCAGCTTTCTTCCTTAAAGTATATTAGTGCAGATCTCTTAATTTAAGCCCATACATCAGCTAAATCATTGCCCCACCCCAAAATATTGAATTCGAGCTTTTTGACAAACTAAGATTGTCTTTTCACTATCTTCCGCATTCTGTTTAATTGTTTAATTTTGTGTAACTTCTCTAATTGAATACAAACAAAATTGTACACACATTTTGTGTTCCACTGGACCACTCTGTCCTGGTTATTTATTTTAACATTTCAAAGCAGAACACAAGGTCTGCCACTGCCCCAAGTGGCCAGGTTTGGTGAGCATTTTAAAAAGTGGTTAAGCCACTTGTTTTGCTACATGATCCACCTGTAGCTTGACTCATGGAAATAATACAAAAACCCCACTTAAAACCATTAAAGATGCAATGGCCCACCAGGATGGAAAATCATGCTATGTCTAAAGGTTGTTGTTGAAACTTGGCCAGTCAAGAAAAAGCTTGTTCTCCTAGCGTTGTTGACAATATGCACAGTTGATGCTGGGTCAATTGTGCTATTTGGGGATGGCTTTCTTGTGTTTTAATCACTGTTTGAATATTTGTAGTTTCCAGTGTACAGGCTGCATCTTAAGTTGGCAAACTAACACCTAGTAGGCCTCAGAGCATTGAAATGGGAGGCAATTTTGTGTGTGGAGTAAAATAATTACATGATAAGTGCTTCATATAGTTCTTATTGTCACACCTTGCACCTAGTTGCTACCTTGTTTTTTTCACACCAAGATGTTCTGAAGGACTATGTGCACATACATGCACACACACGTGTGTACATATACATGTGCAGTGTTCACAGGTTTGGTCATTGCTTTTCTTCACATTGCACCACCTCTCTTCTAAGGGGCTGAAGTAATATTTTGAACCTCAATGATAAAAACTAGCAATTCCCCCCCAAAAAAGACCACAACACAAGGCAACATGACAATTTTTAAAAGATGTCGCACAGGTTAAGGTAAGTTATGACATCACAGCTTTCTATGTTACCTCACAGTCCCAATTTTCATTTAAATAATATAGAGTCGTAATGCATCGACCATCACCAGTTGGATTGTCCACATGTTTCACATAATGACTTCCTCCTCCTGGGTAGCATGCAACCATAGCCTGCAATACAACAATAAAACAGGTTTTTGAAGGTGAGTGTTGGCGATACTAACCCTAATTCTGTTAAAAATAGAACAAGCAGTGTTACACTATACTCTTAAGCATTATACAATGATCTTTGACTTTGATGGAGCAACTGCTTATTGGAATAAGCACTTGCTCCATCAAAATCTGACATTTCAAGTATCCTGTTTTTTAATGTTTTTGACAAGAACATTTTCTTTTTTATAAATTGCTTGTTTTTCTTAGTATAAACATGTACATTACAGCAGTCATTTTTTAATATTTATTTTTGTTCACTCTAGCCAAGACCACAAGCCACCACTTTAACTTGATGAGAAAAAAAAGGAATGGGGGAGTGCCCCTCAGAGGGACTTTGATTTGGCAGTGAGAAATTTCTCGGCCGGATGCCCTTCCTGATGCCAACCAATGGCTTTTTTCTTTGTAAAGTTCCAAACTCTCCTTGCCAGCTTGGGGAATCAGAACTCTTGGTTATTGTGCAGCTGCACTAACCATTAAGCCATGGTGCCTCCAAAATTAAAGAGGATTTAAAAGACCAAACAGAACTGAAAAGCAAGCGAGCAGAAGAGTGTGCTAATGTTTTGATGCATGAGAGAAACTGGTTTCAAGAAAGTTTTTGGTTTAGCCTTCTATAAAAACTTATTGACAACCACAACCTGCCCTGTTGCTAGTGTAACATAAACAGTTGTTATTGCAATTTGTGTCTAACCACCATTGGCATTGTAAATAAGTCTCCCTCAGAGAGACAGAGAGAGAGAGACACACACACACACACACAGACAGAGGGGTGGGGGGGGGGAAACAGACAGAGAGACAGGCAGAGACATAGACAGAGATAGAGACACACATACAGATGGCTACAAACTAATAATGCACAAGTTGATACTCTTGAGACATATTTTTTAATGTAATTTTTATTAACAGGGTCTTGTTGTGATGTCTGGTGAGCTTGAAGAATTGGCACAAAGCATCCTTGTTGGAAAGATTCCAAATATGTGGAAAGGAAAATCGTACCCATCCATAAAGCCACTGGCTTCTGGTATAATGAGAAAATGATCTTCCTGCTTCTTTTTCTCCTGGATTCCCCTTTCTAAGAATGCTACATGTTTATCATTATATGTTTAAAATATTTTGTTTATGCTAGAACATTTTTTATAGTTAATGCCTGCTAATTAGTGCAATTAATACTAATTAATGCTTGAGCTTTAATCTCAACAAGATGTTTACCATTTATTAACAAAGAGCAATGTGTACACTAATGTGGCCTGGAGACTGTGCAAGCCAGCGCAGTCGACAGCCAGTCCCAAGCCCAGATAAACAGAGAGGGTGGATGTGAGGAACAGCATCTGGTCCTTAATAAACTGTTCCACATCAACATTTATGCTGGAGAATATCAGGAATGCAGAATGCTGGGGCATACCCCACAAGTGATGGACAGCTGCACCTGCACCTGCACCATGGCCTTGATGCTGTGAGAAGTGGATGAGCAAGAGTAGCTGAATGTCGGAACCCTGACAGGAAATAGTAGAGAGATAACAGATATGATGAAGGAAGAAGGATTGACATACTATGACTGGAAGAAACATGATGGACAGGGGGAAAGTCTGGTGGCAAAGCAAAAGATATGGGTGATGGCTTGATAATTATCCATCAATTTCCTTTTCATTCTTTCCATAGACTTTAAAGTCATCCATAAAGAACAAGTGATTGATCTTCAAATCACCCCCTTTCAATATATACCCAGCTTTTGTCTGTTTTAAAACATCTGTAATAGGCATCATACATATGACAAATAGTAAAGGAGAAAGGCCGCCTCCTTGGAAGATGCCTCTTCTGATGTTGGCAATACCTAATTTTTCTCCTGCAGATGTCAACTCCATTTTCCAACTGCTCATTGTCTTCTTTATGAAAGAAATTACATTACCCGAAACTTGTGCCAGCTCTAAACTCTCAATAATCCACGAATGTAGGACCATGTCATAGGCCTATTATTATTATTATTATCGAGTGGTTACACACCATCTAGTGATGGATGGGTGAAAAACCCACATTCAGCACCCAACAACAAGCCAGGAAAGTTGAATGCAGGCACATGTACTGTAGCCACAAGAGAGAGATAAAATAACCAAATAAAAATGGAAACATCACTTCAACCTTGCAAGTGGCGCCTCACAACAAGTGAGGAAAGGCACATTGCTCAAGCGGTTGTTGTTGTATGACAACAACTCATGACTACAGCACTCCCCACTCCTAGCCTGATAGCTGACAATACATGGAGAGATGTCTTAGTACTAGCACTAAGTCTGGTATTGCAGCATTGAATACAGACTGGATATTTGTTATTGCCCTGTTTGGTGACAAAAACAACAACGCACAGGCAAAAAGAGCCATGTTGTTATGTATGCCAAAGGGCATATTATTATTATTATTATTATTATTATTATTATTATTATTATTATTGTCCTTATTCACAGTGTATTTGTAATTTACTTTTTTGGATACTACCAACAGGCTACTTTCCATAGCTTTGAGAAGTAGGTTGTCCGAGTTTAGTTCTGATTTCAGAACAGGTGTGTTACTCTTCTCTTCAGTTCTCTTTTCAGGGTTTTTTTCATGAAGTCATGTCAGATTCCATTGCCTTTGTCAAGTCTGTAAGTACTTGTAGAAAAATCTTTTGTTACACATTTGTTATTCAAAGTTGCATTGCTACTGTTTTAAAGTTTTTTTAAATTTTTTAAATGTGGCTTTTGCTCACTGACCCAAACCAAACTTCATTATCTATTCCACATGGGCAAACTTAAAGCCATATGGAAGTGTGATGATGAGATGGAGAGTTTAGAGATAACAATAATGGTGTTATATCCCACAATAATAGTGCTTGGTCATTTTCAAGTACTGTATTGTCTTGTCACCGCACATCCACAGTGTTCATTTTCATTCCAAATTTTTAAACTATGAATCTGAATTGCTCATCTATTTTTCCTTCATTTCAAGGCTGTATTTCCTACATACCTCTCATTGTATCTTTTTTCCTAGCCAATCATGACTGTGTTTATATTCTTTTTGTACCACACCACACATCCTACATTTACTATCTTGTTAAGTCATCAATTTTTGCTTTCACTAAATTTTCTCTCACTGTTCTTGTGCTGCCATGATGAGGGTCTCAGTTTCTCTCTTCAGGCCACCACCTTTCAGCCACAACCTTTCAGCCACAACCGTTGATGTTTTTCTGCCATATCTTTGTCTGATAAACTGGCTATGCAACACTTTCTCTTTCCAATTGGTCTTCCTTTCTTGTATGTTCCTCCTCTTAAACGTACTTTCTGTTTCAGCATCCTTATTGTCAGCACCACCTCAAGCTGCAACTTATAGTTTCTCCTTGCTGTCTTCAAAAAAATGTTTGCAAATTAGCAAACATGTCTTTTTATTGTGATCTTTAATGATGATATCAGGACAGTTGGCCTGAATGGTCCTGTCTGTATGAATCCCAAAGTCCCATAAAATTGTACTTTTTTCATTTTCTGTGACAGGTTCAGGTTTATGTTTGTACCAATTAGTCACATATGGGAGACCAAAGTGTTGACAAGCCTTCCAGTGGATATAATTTCCAATTCAATCATGCCTAAGCTTGTATTCAATTCGTGTTAAGATTGGATACCCAGAAACTATGTGATCTATTGTTTCTCTGGAAGTTGCAAAACTGACAATTAGAGTTTGCACCATTATGAAAGTTTTCTGCTTGGAAATTCTTTGTTGGAAGACTTTGATCTTGCACAGCCAGTAAAAATCCCTCCGTTTCAGCTTTTAGCCCTACGGCGCTACGTAACCACTGATGGGTGAGTTTCTTATCTACATCAGAATCATCGATTCGCTTTGGGTATTGGCCGTGGAGGGGTTTGTTTTTCCAATTTAGATTAATGTTTCTTATTCCTTCATTTTTTGCTGTTTGCTTTACCATCTTAGCTTGCTTGGTGCAAGGCATACTCTCCTCGCATACAACTTGGTCAATCTTAAGTTCTGCCATGACGTTTCTACCATCGTTAGTGATAGAGTGGGCTCTTTTCATCTGCTCATGACCAAGCACCAATTTTAACATCCATTCCGAGGTTGATTCAAGATATTTACATAGTCCTATTGTCATAGTTTTGTAGCTTAGTTCCAATTGCATCATTCCTCTTCCTCCATCTTTCCTAGGGATATACAGCCTATCCACATCAGCTTTTGGGTGATGCATTTGGTACATTGTCATAAACTTTCTTACTTTCATATTCATCTTCTGGATCTCGCTTAAAGACCAAGTGATTACATTAAAGCTATATGTAACAACTGGAATTGCCACTGTATTTATTGCTTCTATTTTATTGCTAGAATTAAGCTTTTAAAAATACATCTAACCCTTCTGCAGAACTCTTTTTTAACTTTCTCTTTCATACTGTTGTGTTGGATTCCATCACTTTCATTGGTACCCAAGTATTTATACATATTTATCCAGGTTCAAGTTCTTTAACGGTTTCATGATCGTCTAATTCTATGTCACTTAACTGTACTAGTTTTCCTTTCTTAAAGGTTGTTTTAGAACATTTATCCAATCCAAATGACATATTAATGTCGTTACTGAAATGAATTTGAAGATAAAGTTGGGGTGCATCAGGCCTCAGTGTTGAGTCCCCTTCTGTTCATAGTGGTATTAGAGGCACTATCAAAAGAGTTCCGTTTGGGTGTTCCATGGGAGAACCTGTATGCTGATGACCTCATTATGGTAGCAGAGAGCCTAGAGGAGTGTACCAGATGTTTACTTATCTGCAAAGATGAAATGGAAAGGAAAGGACTCAGAGTAAATGTTGACAAGACCAAGACCATGATTTGCGGCCCTGGTTTGGACACATTGAAGAGGTCGGGCAAATATCCCTGTTCAGTGTGCTTTTCTGGTGTTGGTAACAACAGCATTTTGTGCTGTGGGTGCAAATACTGGGTGCACAAAAGGTGCAGTGGACTGAAAAAGATAAATGTGGACCCCAACTTCTTATGCAAAAGATGTAGATGTGAGGCACGACCTGTGGACCGCAGAACCCAGCAAACAGTTTCTGTTGGCTCTGATGTGCTTGAGGTGGTGTCTTCTTTCTCATATAAAGTCTGCTTGGAGCAAGTTCAAGGAGCTTCTCCCAATCCTGTCATCAAGACATCTGACACTGAGGACATGTGGAAAAGTATACAATACTTGTATACACAGTGTCATGTTGTATGGCAGCGAAACATGGCCCATGACCAAGAGTGACTTATTGTGTATGCAGCGTAATGATAGGGTAATAATTAGGCGAATCTGTAGTATCAGACATGACCAGGTGCAGACAACCCCTTCAAACCAATTGTTGTCCAAGCTAGGATACACCTGGAAATCTAGTGTGAGATATGCCATGCGTGCAGCTAGCCAGGCATCTGGAGGGAAGCCCACCATCATGGAGGATGCTTCCAAACCTGCACGATAAGCAAAAAGAACCGATTGTATGTATATGTACCGAAAGTCTTTACAGTTTGCAACAGCCCTTCAAGTTCACTATCATTCTTTGCAAACAACTTTATATCGTACATATAAAATAAGTGATCTAAAACTTTACCATTAACTTTGTATCCATAGCCTGTTGCATTAAGCAGTTTTGAAAGAGGGAAAATATAAGATATAAGAAAATATATTGGGAGATTAAGGAGAAATTTTATAAATGTCAAAGCTTTTTAAGATCCAGCCATGTGGAACACTATCAAAGGCTTTGCGGTAGTCAATCCAAGCAGTACTTAGGCTTCTTTTTCCTTTTCTACAATTTTTGAGTATCATTCACTTGATCAATAGTTGATCCTTGCATCTGTATGAGTTCCTTCGACATCCTTTTTGCAATGATTGAGGTTTATTGCTTGTAAGTGGTTGTAAGGCAAGTAATAGGGCGATAATTTTCAGGGTTTTTAGTGTCACCAGATATATATATATATATCTGTATGAACTGATAAGGACAAAATACAATCATATATCTAGCAGTTTGTTATGATTTAGCCAAGTTCTAAATTCGTCGTCAACTGTTCTGATATCACCTCTGATGCCAATCGTACGGCAATTCAGAACGTGTTGAGGTGTTTGCATGTCACCTCATGTGCAGTTCGGACTATCAGCTAAGCCAATCTTATGCATGTAGCCTGCATGCCATCCATAGCCAGATCTATTTCGGTTGAGAAGGACCCAGGGATGTCTCTTTAGATCGTGGCCCATAGGTTTGTTCGAGGGTATTGGCATGTAAGTGCGAAGCATGTAGTCAGAGTTGTTCCAGCGGTTCTTCCAAGTAGACATCATCCATGTGTCAGGAGACAAGTTTTCATTGCTTTGGCTTGACAGAGTGTTCATTTGTGTGGATAGAGGCATTCTGCTTTTGAGGCGGACGTTGACCAGGGGTGAAGTTGCAGGATGGTGGAACAGGTGCGAGTCTTCCATTGCACATTTACGCATATTCAGAATGTTTGTCTCACCATATGCCCA
>RDPX01000301.1:97020-115309 GCA_003991215.1 Morbakka virulenta
AACTTTGTTTATTATTATTATTGAGTGGTGGAGCAATGTGAGCCCATGGGGGGCTCAGGGGTAGAAACCCCAGCAAACCCATCTGACCCCCAGCACGATAAGGGAAAGCTGGGTGCATGCATCACACCCAAGTGTGTGTGATATTGATGTTAATTATAACACCACATGACCTTGCAGGTGGGGCCTATTTACAACCCAATATGGAGGGAAATCTGGTACAGATAGCCTCACCCTGTCAAAATGAAAACCTACCACAAACAAAAACAAAAAGAAATCCTTAAAGGAAAATAACATATTACAGCATAACTTCTCATTGTTTGTATGAAATTTAACCCAAAATGGATTTAACTTGTGAGAAAGAGAAATTGATTTTTGAATTGAATAAAAATATCAATTTTTGTGAATGCACAAATACTGATGTGTCTAAAAATGTTAGTCTTCTGGTGCCCATGGGTGTGCACTGGTCAGAACCTGGGGGAGGGGGGATTTCTCAGCTAACAACAAATGACATCCCTCCAATGAGTTGCATTTGATGATGAGAGATCAGTATGATGAGCAACAAACAAGAACAGAATGAACTGCACGACTTTTCAGTTTGATGATCTGGCATATTTTAAAGCAGTCAACCATAAGCTTTCACCACCTTTTTCAAAAAGTACTTAACCTTCCTCATAGTAAAGATCAGTTTTAAAAGCAGCTGTAAGCTTTAAATCTTGACGTGCACCGTCGCATGTACCAAAAAATCAAGGATTTCACTTCACTTCTTAATGGTAATTGAATTGAAATGGCAACCATTGTTTGCTGGAATTTAGCTATGCTTCAGGACTACACATAGTGAATGGGTCATTTGCTGGTCTGTTGGGTTTTTTATGAGAGGAATTCATATACAATTTGAAACCTTTTAACATTTCTTCTTAACAGCTTACGACAACTTTCCAATTGTATCCCCTAAGCATAACTGCTTAATATAAGAATTTAAAACATTCCTTCTGTAAGTGCATACTTTGAAATAACGCACATTTGTGATATCAAGCAATAAGCCCATGGGGCGTTGCCTCGAGGCGCCACTTTTAAGAAGGCCAGGTAAATAGCAGATTTGAGTATTTTTTATTTAGGATGCCTTAATCAAGGGTCAAAATTATATAGCTGGTTGAATATCATAGTTGATATTTGTATATTTAGTATTAAAAGCAGATTCAGTGGAGAAAAACCCTGATTTTTGGTATTGTATCTCCATTTGGGTTTGTGAGATTTTTACAAATACAATTTAATCTCAAATCATACTGTAAATCATTAGGCGATGTAAGAGATTGATTAGAAAAGGAAATTACTGAGGAAAAAACGAACAAAAGATTGAATAAAAAAAGAATAGATTCAAGAACATCAAAAGTGCATTTGTTTTTGATTGATTATTTTTGTTTTTCTCCGTTGATTATCAATTTACTTGTATTAAAATGAAAAAACGATCAAATTGAGATTAGAAAGTAAATGGTTGTCTCTTGTGATAACAACTGAGTTATTACAGAGATTAATTTGATTAAACAAATCAATCCCCGCTTTATAAGCTATCGATTGATAATACATATATCGTGTAACTAATTAATCATTCCGGTCGTATGGATGATACCCACGATAGCGCCATACACTCATCACTTTATCTGATAATCAAAAGCTCGTGATGATGATGCAATGATCAAGCTAAAAATGCTTGTCCCCAATGAGTACTTACTCCATGGGTACAAATATATTAAGACATGCTTTGGGCATTAAAGAATTCCTTGAAGGGTGTGCCTATAAGAAATGATGGCATTATTCAATGAAATTACGCTAGAGGTGCTTCACAAGGTGGGGTTCTAGGTGCCGCACCCCATCAGTGCGATCAAGGATGATTTGATAATACTTATTCTTTTACACTAATATGACTTGGGGGGTAATTAAGAGGTCAAATTTAAATAATCCTCTAGTCACACTCCTTTATATCGTCTTTTTTTTATAAGGGTGCTACATTTAGGCTAGGTTTTCAGTCCATCTATGCCAATATATGCGATGATCACACACAAAAAAGGCATCTTATTGATGATAGGGGCCTTGTATCCCAGTGAAGCACCGGGGGCAAAAAAAAACCAACAAAAAAAAAGAAAAAAGAAAGACACTTACCGGTGTTCTCCCTCGTATATCATATTCATGTAATCTTCTCTTCAGATATTTAATTAAAGTGTCCACTTCAGTCATTTGATAAAAGATATGATGACAACAAGGTTCTTTGCCATAAACCCAGACAATTTTATCATTTCTTATTCTTGTATCATCATCATTTAATAATTCTTTACTAATAACTTCCCCATCTTTCATAATTCCTGCATTGTGCATACCAATCACTTCACGCAGCACATCATGACTTTTGGCATCCCCAAGAAAACCATCAATATACGAATACCCATTTTTAGTGATATCATCGTAAACTTTATTAGCAAGATTCATAAAATGACATTGATCTTCACTTAATTTAGGAAGAGCTGTTACTGTATTATGTGAAAAAGCAATTGGTACAAATTGCTCATCGGACGTGCGTTGTCGCAAAGAAGCACTTGAGACAAGATTCGTCGTTGTTTCATCATCCATTTTCTCGTGATTAAACCGTATAGAGATACCCTTTCGTGCTGGTTCAACACAATTCAGCTTGTGTGTTTTCCAGTGTTCTTTTTGATGATCTCGACTACAATATAAAGCTGATTTACAGCGACTACACCGGCGAAGTTCAACTTCACTTGTACCACACAAATAGCAAGATCCAAGACATTGGCAAGATACAGACGCCATTGACCACTCGTAGTGACATGGAGAACTGCTTTTTTATCAACTCAAGATAGGTGCTCTTTAAAGAGGAACTTCTCTTGATCCTGAAATCATCTCTTGGTTCTTAAAAAAGCGCTTTAATCCAGGTGATATCAAAGATTTTCGTACAGCTATGAAATGTTTTGGTGATTTTTTTTTGACAAGCAGAGCAACAACAAAACCACTTCCAAGTTACACAATTGTGGAATCTTGTTTTGGGGCTTGGGTAAAACACGGAACGAAATAAAAGGTTGTTTTTGGTTTTGGGGGATTTTTTTTTATTTCTTTTTTTTCTTTCTTTTTTTATTTCTTTTTTTTTCTTTCTTTTTTTTCTTTCTTTTCCGCAAGACTCGATTTTTTTATTTATTTTTGCTTTGTTTGTTAACGTCATTTTCCGCCAGCAATTGGGGCTCAGATGGTGCCCTTCAGAGGGACTTTTGATTTGACTGTGAGAAATTTCTTGGCCGGATGCCCTTCCTAACGCCAACTAATGGCTTGCTTTTTTTTTTGTAAAGTTCCAAATTGTTTTCGCCTGCTCGGGGAATCGAACCTGGAACTCTTGGTTACTGTGCAGTTGCACTAACCATTAAGCCACGGCTCCTCGATTGACAACAGAAAAGTAATAGGGTCCAGTGTAGGGGGGTAGCCAATTTTGGGAATACTAGGTAAGGTGCATCCCTACCTTATTTTTAAATGCAATGTATTTCATTTTCTTTTTTAATTTTATTGATAATATATGCACAACGCTTAAGAAAAATCGGACAAAATACCTTTTAGTATTGAGGAAATTAGTAAAGTTTAATTTATTTTAGACAACAAAGTGAGTTTTTTTTATTTGTTTGGATCTTAAAGAACAAATATACGATACAGATCTGCAAGTGATGAAAAACGGTGTCAAAGTTTTTCGCTCATAACATTTCGTGAAAATAGTCCTGCCATCAGTGGCGGCTTATCAAATAATAATCGAAAATGCTTGTTTGAAATAAAACAATTATCCTTTCAATAAACGGCATTAAATACTGCCAAGAGCAATCGCACCATTCAATACCGTATTTATTAACCACACAGTGTTATAATATGTTGAACATTTTTGCAAAGTTTATTTCAAAGCATATATTTTGAGATTAATGAGAGAAACCGGGGCTTAATGTTTAGAGCAGTTGCACAGTAACGAAGAGGTTTCAGTTTCGATTTCCCGAGTAGGGGAGGGAAGATTTTGAACTTTACAAAACGAAAAGGGCATTGGTTGGCGTCGGGAAGGGTATTTGCCCAAGAAATTCCTCACTGCCGAAACGAAGTCCCTTTGAAGGGCACCCTCTGAGCCCCAATTGGTGGGGGGGATGACGTTAAAAAAAATGACAGAAGTACAACAGAATCAGTCTTGTAATTGTACATCAATATCTTAATCGTCGCCATCATTCAAAAGATGAAAATGTCTCGGGTATATCATCATCATCATTATTATTATTATTATTATTATTATCTATGCACCTGCTGGTTGAAACGGATTCTATGTCAATGTGATTTATTTTTCAACTCAATCTCTTCTGCAATACCTGCAAGGTGATCTAACAAAAATACCCACAGTGCTAGTATCAACATATATCCTTCTTGTGGTATCGATGAAGAATAAAAAAAGATAATGATCAGTTGTGCGTAACTCTGTACCTTCCCTGTGTTATTTTTCCCAATAAACGCCGCTTTTATGTTGCGGCGTTTTTTTAACGGGTGGTGGTTCAGTTTTAACTGGTTGTTTTGGGGTTTTTTTTTAGGCCGGGCGGTTTTTTTTATTTTATTTTTTTTAAAAGGGCATTATCACAGAAGAAGTTCGTACTTCCTCTTTCGCAATACGATATCTGTATTTCATCTGCTGTCAATGCTTCTTTGAAGGGAAGAATATCGATCACAGAAAACGAAGAATATAAAACAGCAGCCTCGGTATGTTCATTTCGTAGGTAGAGCTCACATCTACAAGCCAATTAACCANATACATACATACATACATACATACATACATACATACATACATACATACATACATACATACATACATACATACATACATACATACATACATACATACATACATACATACATACATACATACATACATACATACATACATACATACATACATACATACATACATACATACATACATACATACATACATACATACATACATACATACATACATACATACATACATACATACATACATACATACATACATACATACATACATACATACATACATACATACATACATACATACATACATACATACATACATACATACATACATACATACATACATACATACATACATACATACATACATACATACATACATACATACATACATACATACATACATACATACATACATACATACATACATACATACATACATACATACATACATACATACATACATACATACATACATACATACATACATACATACATACATACATACATACATACATACATACATACATACATACATACATACATACATACATACATACATACATACATACATACATACATACATACATACATACATACATACATACATACATACATACATACATACATACATACATACATACATACATACATACATACATACATACATACATACATACATACATACATACATACATACATACATACATACATACATACATACATACATACATACATACATACATACATACATACATACATACATACATACATACATACATACATACATACATACATACATACATACATACATACATACATACATACATACATACATACATACATACATACATACATACATACATACATACATACATACATACATACATACATACATACATACATACATACATACATACATACATACATACATACATACATACATACATACATACATACATACATACATACATACATACATACATACATACATACATACATACATACATACATACATACATACATACATACATACATACATACATACATACATACATACATACATACATACATACATACATACATACATACATACATACATACATACATACATACATACATACATACATACATACATACATACATACATACATACATACATACATACAGACAGAGACAGAGAGAAAGACAGACTGACAGAGACATAAATACATACATACATACATACATACATACATACATACATACATACATACATACACAGATACATACATACATACATACATTCATACATACATACATACATACATACATATATACATATATACATGCATACATTCATACATACATATATACATATGTACATACATTCATACATACATACATATATACATATATACATATATACATACATTCATACATACATACATATATACATATATACATACATACATACATACATGTAGACAGACATACGTACAAACAGACAGAAAGACAGACAGACTACGATGTCGGAGAAAAGAAGACAGATTGGTATCCCGAATAGTTTGAAAAGGAAGAGGATTAACGTTCAAAAGTTCAAGTAATCTGGTTAACCTCAGAATTATTGAAAGAAGCAAGGTTAACAGCCTTAGTTGTGAATAACTTTGATATTCATTATAGCATTGATATCAAAAGCTATTTGTCAAAGACAGAGTTTAAAAGTAACAGCAAAGACCCTAAGGTTTCTTTAAAACAGTAGCGCTAAGCAGAAGGTAAAGTTAATCTTCAATAGACAAATACACGTTGGTGGGCTTGTCGAGACTGAACACAAGCGGTTGCATAACAAGTAGATGAGAACAGAAGATTATCTAAGTTTCCCATTGCCTACCCAAGCCTGATATTGGTAGGGGACGATGATGTTCTTTGCTACGTTGGATTCCTTCTGCAACTTTGTTTTGATAATGACAAAAAGCATTCTTTATGTTAAGCAAAGTCTATTCAAAGACTGTTAGTAACCAGGAATTGTTACAGAAGAGTGCATCATACTGTAATTAAGTCAGGGACATCTTTAGACAAATGCAGTTCTTGTATTGGATTTCTTTGAGAAGACAGAATATAAGAGGGTTAATCAGTAAGTGTAAACGTAGACACTCTGGAAAGGCAATCCCTAGAAAGAAATTCCAGCAGCACCACTACCTGAGTACAGAATAAATCCCTCTCCAGCTTTCAGTAAGGCAGCAAACATAAACACCTAAACAAAACAAGAAACATAAACAAAACACAAACGCATAAACAAAACATAAACACATACACACAGAAAAACAGAGAGACAAATAAATACAACCTTTTTTTACATCCCGGAGTCTATTTTATACTAAAAATATTGCTTAACCACGATGGAATATTTGATTGATTGTTATTAATTAAGTAATTAAGACAAAGGTAATACTTTTTTTATTTAGAAGCTTCAATCATTAAAAGAAATATATGTATCATAGCTGAATTATCAGTATTGACGTTTGGGAGGCAAAAAAAATCCTACAAAAGTCCTGAGAAGATACTTCGGGGGTAAAAAAGATTCACTTACTTTTACTCCCTGATTCTTGCTCAAGCTTATTTTAAGAACATTAATGAAAATTATAGAATTAATTAAGCATCAGATATATTATTACCAGAGCTCCAACTCTCAACTCAAACAAATGAATTCAGGAAAAAGATACACTGGGCTCCAGACTCGAGTCTGAAACCAGGAGAAAAACGAAGTAAACATGGAAATTTTGGGGTGACAGAAGCCAGTAAGTAAACAGACGCTAATTCGTTATCTTTACCAAAGCTTTTCGAAAAAGAAAATCATAATAAGCAAAAAAGCAAGAGTTTTTGGCTCCGTGTAGACTGAGTGGAGCCCGTTAATAACAGAGGAATCATTAATTCTTTTCATTCTATAATTGTTTTGATCATATTTTGTACCTTTTACTATAAAAACCCAGCTTAAACAATAAAAGGCTATCGTGACTATGGGCGACGAGTTTGCTCATTGAAATGGGTATTCTACCACCGTGATTATTTTATAGACTGCCAAAAATGTTTTGATTAAGAAACTTTCAATTACCACGCCCCATCACGAGATGGCAACTGGATAATGAAGTGGTATGGTGCAGAAATGTATATAATTACCAAGAAGGACGACAAGTAACCCAGTTTATTCTATCAAAATTGCCTCCGAACAGTATTCCGAACCTTCTATTCCAACAAGATCGCTACTAAGGAATTGTATAGCAAGACTGAATCTCTACAACTATCACAAGCTATCAAGACTCGACACTGGAGAAGGATTGGACACGCCAGAAAAGTTTTGGGCCATCCTTTAAGAGTTTTGCTTGTCCGAAATCTTCGTCAACATCATAAGATGTCTCTACGTTGGAATTTCAAGCTGCGTAATGAAAGGACAATAGCTGTCAGAATGGATCAGAGTTAAAAATGGAGTGAGAAAAAGCCAGTGCATGATGTCAGATTTTGTTTTTATCATGATCGAAACTAATTACATTGATTATTTCATCAATATGTACAGGAATTGTCAAATTAAGTCAGAAGATCGTTTGACAGCTAGATTCATTGTTAATACTATAAACGATGGTCGAAAGATATCAAACTTGAAACTATAACTCCAATGGATTCTGATTACGGAAATGTACCTGAGCCATTTCATTTTTTGGATGAAGACAGAGATTAAGACATTGATGTAGAATGATAAAGGAATGATTTTGTTGTCATTATTTTTTATCAATTATTAATTTATGTTTGGTTTGGAACACCCCCTCATCCCCCCACCTCACTGTAATAAACACTGCAAAAATGAATTACGACAAATACAGTACGCTAAAACAGACTTCTTTCCATATCGATATTCTTTTAGAGTGTACCAATGGTAAATGTACACAAAAAAGTGGTAATTTTTAAGATGCTGTATCCTTTTATACCTTTGATAGCATTCCAAGTGGCTTAAAGCACCAAGTAATTTCGTTAGAATAAGATAACTAAAATTCAAAGCCAGTTTAAATACCAAAATAGCTTTCAAAATCCTACTTTGGCAATTGAAAATAGTCTGAGCCATTTAATTTAACCATATGCGCCTTTGTTCCCTTTGTTTACTCGAGTTTATCATATCTGCTCGAGTGTCTATCTGCTCGAGTATCTATCTGCTCGAGTATCTATCTGCTCGAGTATCCATCTGCTCGAGTATCTATCTGCTCGAGTGTCTATCTGCTCGAGTATCTATCTGCTCGAGTATCTATCTCCTCGAGTGTCTATCTGCTCGAGTAACTATCTGCTCGAGTATCTATCTGCTCGAGTATCTATCTGCTCGAGTGTCTATCTGCTCGAGTATCTATCTGCTCGAGTATCGATCTGCTCGAGTATCTATCTGCTCGAGTATCGATCTGCTCGAGTATCTATCTGCTCGAGTATCTGCTCGAAATCGAGTTATCCGTTTCTAATGATGATAGGAAACTGTGTAAAAGATGATGTGAGAATCTTTAGAACAATGACAACAAGATATAAATAACATAGTAAAAGTAACATGACTCAATTTCAATACAAAATACGTGTTAAAGAGAAGGGGAGCTAAAGGTGAATCTGATGTTTTCGCCAAAAATAATAAGCAGCATTTGGTGCCTGTCTGTGCGAAGTTTAAAATAAATTAACATAATTTGACTAACGCGTTGATTGATTGGCCACATTCTGTTACATCGAATAAATTGGCAGGTTTCAGACGGTTATTATGAAGTTTTTGATAAATTACTTGTCAAATAATTGACCATCACTTCTTTATTGACCATATTGTGTCACCTTAACAGAAAAAAAAAATAATAAGGAGAAAAACCAGCTATTAAGTACTTTTGTGCATGAGTTGGCGTTTAATATAGTAGGGTGTTTTTCACGATTCATCTATCATTTCTCACGTTTCATCTATCGTTTTTCACGGGAGCAGCCGAAAGAGAAAGAAGAAGAAGAATCTATCGTTTTTCACGATTCATCTATCGTTTTTCACGATTCATCTATTGTTTTTCACTCTGCTTATCAAAAATATAGGTTGCTGCTTTCAAGATGAGTTTTTGAGTTGTAAACTAAAAGGAAAATAAAGTTTAACAAGTGATTATATATCGATTTTTTAAAATGTCTACTCAGAACCTTTGTAACAAAAGTAGCGTAAATGAAAGCAGTTATGAGACAAAAAACATAGCTCTAAACAACAGCTTCTGCAAACATGTGGAGAAAATTGTTTTTGCATTGTTTTGTTTTAAATCATTTTAAAAGAGGAAAACATACTCTTTGTTGTACGAGCTGTAAAAACTCAAAGGACACCAAAAAAACATCAGGAAATCCTGGGATGGCGGAAAAGTGACCTTTCTTTGAAATCATGCTATTTTAAACATATGACAAATGCGTTGCTACTGTACATAAATGAAAATAAAAGAAAAAACTCCAGTCAATCAGATTCAGAAACAAGAACAAAGCTAATCCGCGGTTAGGAGGAAAGTTGTAACAACGGAAGACAAAGGAAGACAAAGGAAGACAACGGAAGATAACGGAAGATNTGCTCGAGTATCTGCTCGAAATCGAGTTATCCGTTTCTAATGATGATAGGAAACTGTGTAAAAGATGATGTGAGAATCTTTAGAACAATGACAACAAGATATAAATAACATAGTAAAAGTAACATGACTCAATTTCAATACAAAATACGTGTTAAAGAGAAGGGGAGCTAAAGGTGAATCTGATGTTTTCGCCAAAAATAATAAGCAGCATTTGGTGCCTGTCTGTGCGAAGTTTAAAATAAATTAACATAATTTGACTAACGCGTTGATTGATTGGCCACATTCTGTTACATCGAATAAATTGGCAGGTTTCAGACGGTTATTATGAAGTTTTTGATAACTTACTTGTCAAATAATTGACCATCACTTCTTTATTGACCATATTGTGTCACCTTAACAGAAAAAAAATAATAATAAGGAGAAAAACCAGCTATTAAGTACTTTTGTGCATGAGTTGGCGTTTAATATAGTAGGGTGTTTTTCACGATTCATCTATCATTTCTCACGTTTCATCTATCCTGACGGGAGCAGCCGAAAGAGAAAGAAGAAGAAGAATCTATCGTTTTTCACGATTCATCTATCGTTTTTCACGATTCATCTATTGTTTTTCACTCTGCTTATCAAAAATATAGGTTGCTGCTTTCAAGATGAGTTTTTGAGTTGTAAACTAAAAGGAAAATAAAGTTTAACAAGTGATTATATATCGATTTTTTAAAATGTCTACTCAGAACCTTTGTAACAAAAGTAGCGTAAATGAAAGCAGTTATGAGACAAAAAACATAGCTCTAAACAACAGCTTCTGCAAACATGTAGAGAAAATTGTTTTTGCATTGTTTTGTTTTAAATCATTTTAAAAGAGGAAAACATACTCTTTGTTGTACGAGCTGTAAAAACTCAAAGGACACCAAAAAAACATCAGGAAATCCTGGGATGGCGGAAAAGTGACCTTTCTTTGAAATCATGCTATTTTAAACATATGACAAATGCGTTGCTACTGTACATAAATGAAAATAAAAGAAAAAACTCCAGTCAATCAGATTCAGAAACAAGAACAAAGCTAATCCGCGGTTAGGAGGAAAGTTGTAACAACGGAAGACAAAGGAAGACAAAGGAAGACAACGGAAGATAACGGAAGATGATGGAAGATAACGAAAGAAAAAGGAAGACAAAGGAAGACAACGGAAGAAAAAGGAAGACAAAGGAAGACAACGGAAGAAAAAGGAAGACAAAGGAAGACAAAGGAAGATAATGGAAAATAACGGAAGATAACGGAAGATAATGGAAGATAACGAAAGAAAAAGGAAGACAACGGAAGACAAAGGAAGACAACGGAAGAAAAAGGAAGACAAAGGAAGACAAAGGAAGACAAAGGAAGACAACGGAAGATAACGGAAGATAATGGAAGATAGGAAAGAAAAAGGAAGACAAAGGAAGAAAAAGGAAGACAAAGGAAGATAACGGAAGATAACGGAAGAAAAAGGAAGACAAAGGAAAAGAAATCCGTGAGAATGGAAGACACTAGTACTCAAAGAGATTTGGAAATTGATTAGAAGCGACTATTTCCGCAATCCAATAAAAGCGTAATAGGCGTTTTTCATAGAAGAATATAAAAACACTGATATCACATTACCTTATAAAACCAAAAACAAACAAAAAAGTATGAGAAGTGGGACATTGAAAAGCGTTCTATTGGTATTATATCCGTGAATTTCCAAGGAATCTTATTCAAGGAATACTAAGCCTACTCATAGGTATATGTAAGAAATTCATGTAATTTTTGTTTACTTTTCTCCCATGAAACAATTGAATATTTAACTACCCTCACCTTGAAGGAACTTGCTCATTTTAAGGCCATTAACACTGATAAAACAAACTCTGTTATTTCTATTTTCACCATTGTCAAATTCAACTTAAGCAATATTCTTCTTTTCAATAAAGCCATTTAGTGACTTAGTATCAATAGTTGAAACGGTGAGGGCTTAGTAGCTCTCAACATTACCTTCTTCGACAGAGTAATCCTGTAATTCCAGGGGTTAAATGTCAACCCAACCTATCAATTGACCTAACCAAGCCTTCATACTTATCGTAGGAGTGCATTGTTACACCCAGTTTTTATCCTGACTAAAGGATAAAGAAATAGCTTTCAGATATGAATGGTACCCGTAAGATAAACTGTTTTGCCAAGCGGATAACGGCAGTAGCCCAGGAAAGGAACTGCACCTTTGATAAGATTATGATGGCAAAATGATGTAGTAGAAATTCAACAGATACTCCAAGACGATGCGTCTTATTACTGAAAAAAGCGATACCATATTATATACTGCTGGGGTAAGATCTGATGCAAGTCGACGCAAGATCTGGGTAACGTAGGTTGGGGTGTCGGCATAGACTGTTGTTTATTTTTTATTCCAAGACTGAGTACCTGGCCATATTTCAAAGCTTTTTCTTGAGGTATTTCAAAATAAAAATTCGGTCACTCTTCTAGTTTAAATCCATAAACAAATAGATAGTTTAAAATTTCTTCAACTGGTAAGTTCCCAACATAGATAAAAGACTGAGCAAACCAGCGTAAACCAGGGAAAAGCAGAGGTTGACAGAAAAATGCCTTTACGAAAAAAAATAAAGTGATTTTAAAGACGATCGTAACTTAGTTGCGACCAAGAACCATATTGCATTTCCATGTGCATTTTGTCTTCATTTTACCGTCTTTTTTCCCATTTTATGGCCTCAGATAGTGCTATAACGGACTTCATCGGAGCAGTGAATAATATTCCAAAGCTCCTATCATTCGGGGAATCAAACCCGCAGCATCTTAGTTACAGGAGAACTGTGCTAACCATCCATGGTTTCGCATGTTAACAGTTGGTAATACTTTCTGTCTTTTATCTTCTACATCTCATACAAAATAATAACAGATATTTAATAATGCAGGGAAATGATAGTTAATAGACCTAGGCACCGTCCGATATCGATGGCATACTAAACCTTGCAATGCAATGCCGGAACAAGAAACCTAAATTCGACTTTGTCAACTCATACAAAATACTGTTACTATTAAATCCATCAATTTGGTGGATTAAATAGTAATTACAATTCATCTTCTAATCACTTTTTCAAATTCCCCAACAATATGAGAGATCTATATATAAAAATAGGATTCTTGAGGAGCGCTGACTGACCCCTTAGGAATTTTCAAAACCTTGGGTCAAGACCGTTTTATTATGGTCCTGATTGTTCCTGGCTAGTGTGTTTTCAATTTTTGGTCAAGATCTTGGTCCAGCTGTGATCTTGAACAAAAATCTGACCCAGGCACAACACTGTTCATCATTTTTGTTTATCGTTCCTTGCAACTTGTGTGAGATTTTTAGCTGCGAACGCGAAATAGAACATAGCTCTTTTTGATGCTTTTAATTATTTCGTGCCAGTAATCGACACGGACGGTTCTTCTTGCCAGGATAAAACTGGTCAACTGCTGTTTACATATTCTGAAAATTGACGATATTGACCATTTCTTTGAATCTCTTTGTTTTTCCCCTCAAGGCAATTGCATACTGTTTTGTTCTTTTCATCGTGAATTAGACTAAGCAGTTAATAATAACGTTTCATGCTTTTAAATTATCAGACAACTGACATTTCTCCCTGTATTTTTTTTGTCAGCAATATCCAATATCTGAGCTATAAATAATTGGATCTTTCCCATACGTCTACCCTGGTAAACAGTGGCAAACGGGGCAGCCATTGGGTTCAAAAATCAATAATGACGTCCACCTCCATATAAATAATTGGATCTTTCTCATACGTCTACCCTACCACGTCCATATAAATAATTAAAGGTAGCTGCCTTCCACCATTTTTGGAGGAATTTTACAAGATCAGTGGCTGTGACCAAAGACCAAAGACGTTCTCAAAAATTGGTGATCGTGACCACGAGAGGTTAAACACCAGTGCACTCTGTTCATGGTCGTGATCATGGTTTTGGACTATTTGCTTTTTTGAGAACTCACCTTGGCGAACTTATCGGTTCTGAAAAATGAACATAACCTTTACTTTGTTTTCCATTGTGTTAACAAAGCACAGTCGTGACTTGTATCATGCTGTGACGGATACAAAATAAGACACAATTAAAAAATACAATCCTTTTTGCGTGACAGTGTTTAATCGTGCAGTTTTAATCACGAAACCGAAACGTCCCTTCATGTTTGGATTATGTTAATATGTGTTGCGCATCTAGATAAGGAATGAATCCAATGTACAAAACGCTGAAACACTTGTCAATCTCTTGTACTGTTCGCGCTTTCTTGTCAAAACAACCATACAGTGCAATGCCTATTTTTCTCAATTTTACGGAAGCACAAACTACCAAAACAAAACGCAGAAATGTTTCAACAAATTTATTTGTTCTGTGTTTTATGCATTCCATTTTATGAAATCCAAAATGTGTTTCTTTGGCTTACGATGGGAATGAAAATGTGCTGCTCTACTTTCCCAACTGGTAAATTATCTTTTAAATAATCCAATCGCTGGTGGTAATTTATTCATTAAGTACAACACAACTTATATTAATTTGTGTAAGTTTCTTGGAACGCGGGCGTACAAATGACACTTTTTTGACAAAAAAATTTTCTTTGATCAAAAAAATATTCTTTGAAAAGCTCCAGATGAAAGAGAACGATATCTACGTATATTACTAAATATTCTATTTTCTTTACAACACGGTTATTGATATTGTTTCCATTGGGTAATCATAGATTGTTATAGATATAGAGCTACTCATTGTTTGTCTCCTGTTATATGTTACATGTACATTTACGTTACAAGGGGCCATAATGAAAATAAGGTCTTCATGATCTGTATTATGCTACCACTGCCACCGTTTCTCTAGATTACCGTCCCGCCTGTTTATTTCGTTCTTTTTCTGTTTATTCTTATTTTTTAACTATTTTGGATAACATCATGTATTAGGTTTTTAACATTTACCTTTGAACATTTGTAATTTTTTTTGTTAGTGGCGAATAAATACATACATACATACTGGTCACGATTTCCTTTCGCGGTCCGTTGTTTTAAAGCGCAATTTGCTCACAGATATGGCTATACGTTGAGGGTGCTTATGAACAACGTTCTGACAACGTGCTAGGCAAGCACCGCAAGAACCTGTCCCATTAGATACAATCCTTGGAAGGATACGACTGATGGCATTTGAGACAAGTTGCCATACCATTTTAAGTGACACTTGAAATGGACACAACACAACCATCGATGGGAAATGGTTGAAGAGTGTCAGTATTCTAATTTTGTTCTTTGCCGACACGATGATCACTCAACCCGATCAAGATACTGTCAAGATACAAACTAGATGCCTGCGGGTAAAGATTTAGCCTCTGCGTCTTCTTCGAAGTATTAAGTCAAGTTTTATTTAATGAATTATTTTCCTCAGATAAATNGCTTACGATGGGAATGAAAATGTGCTGCTCTACTTTCCCAACTGGTAAATTATCTTTTAAATAATCCAATCGCTGGTGGTAATTTATTCATTAAGTACAACACAACTTATATTAATTTGTGTAAGTTTCTTGGAACGCGGGCGTACAAATGACACTTTTTTGACAAAAAAATTTTCTTTGATCAAAAAAATATTCTTTGAAAAGCTCCAGATGAAAGAGAACGATATCTACGTATATTACTAAATATTCTATTTTCTTTACAACACGGTTATTGATATTGTTTCCATTGGGTAATCATAGATTGTTATAGATATAGAGCTACTCATTGTTTGTCTCCTGTTATATGTTACATGTACATTTACGTTACAAGGGGCCATAATGAAAATAAGGTCTTCATGATCTGTATTATGCTACCACTGCCACCGTTTCTCTAGATTACCGTCCCGCCTGTTTATTTCGTTCTTTTTCTGTTTATTCTTATTTTTTAACTATTTTGGATAACATCATGTATTAGGTTTTTAACATTTACCTTTGAACATTTGTAATTTTTTTTGTTAGTGGCGAATAAATACATACATACATACTGGTCACGATTTCCTTTCGCGGTCCGTTGTTTTAAAGCGCAATTTGCTCACAGATATGGCTATACGTTGAGGGTGCTTATGAACAACGTTCTGACAACGTGCTAGGCAAGCACCGCAAGAACCTGTCCCATTAGATACAATCCTTGGAAGGATACGACTGATGGCATTTGAGACAAGTTGCCATACCATTTTAAGTGACACTTGAAATGGACACAACACAACCATCGATGGGAAATGGTTGAAGAGTGTCAGTATTCTAATTTTGTTCTTTGCCGACACGATGATCACTCAACCCGATCAAGATACTGTCAAGATACAAACTAGATGCCTGCGGGTAAAGATTTAGCCTCTGCGTCTTCTTCGAAGTATTAAGTCAAGTTTTATTTAATGAATTATTTTCCTCAGATAAATATTTGCATCTATAAGGTGAGCTGACAATAGTATGGGATGGTAAAAACTCCTGGCTTTGAGTAATGTTTTGTTGGAATCAAATCTTGCCTGAAGAAAATCCCTTGTAGTTTTAATAAGATTGACAGAGAGGAAGAAACTATGCATGGTAGGAACGTACCTTTTCATATTCATATAATTCCACTGCTGTCAAAATTTGGTTAGAAGGGAAAATCAGAAGGGTTGCCCTTACAGCAAGATGTTTAAGGGCTTTTTTCTATACCTTTCAATGGTAAGTTACCATCCTATGTAGCAATGAAGAACCAGATGCATTTTGAACCAAAATCATGTTCAAACCAGCAATTATTTATAAAGTTCTTCCAGTTCTGGTTTTGTGTTCCACATCCATCAGAGAAATAAGGGTTTTTTATTCAATTACATATGATCTGTCGTGCAAAATTGATCGTTTCTTTCGCAACGTGGTATACCAATCCAGCCTTGATTAAAATCATCCGATATAAAATACAACAATTCTGCTGGAATAAAATCATTCTTTCGATAGAACATTACTAAAGGAAGTAAAAAACAAGATTGTTGCTTCCAATGATCAGACTGAATCTCATCCTGGATCAAAACTTTATAACTTTCAGCAAAATCAAGCAACACAAGTAGTTTACCATTTTTCAGATGCCCTTTTGCACTCTACCAAGTATGTAGCTTGAGTTTTGGCGATAAAAGAAAGTGGAATGACATTATCTCACTCTTTAACGATTACTGCCATAAAATTACCTATAGGTAAACTTTGTTTTACAAGTTTCCAGAGATCAGTAGTTCTCAGTTGATAAAATTCGATATTTCCCAGCGAGAAGGACTTTGTAGGCATTCGAAGGAATATCACAACTTTGTTTGTAATTTGAGAAAAACTCTACACAGCGTTCTGTAAGGTAAATCCCTCGAAAATAATTGGCTTTCACAAATTTTGATCTTTGATACCAAAACAGTGTACTAGCTTGGTCATCTTATAACAGGTCGGTATGTGTTGGTAAGATGCATCAAGATGGTATCTCAAGCTACCTGATATTAGTGTTTATCGCCAAGGATAAAAACATTGCATGGTTTATCATCATCATCATCATCATCATCATATTCGGTTTAATGTCCATTTTACATGCTAGCATGTGTTGGACAATTTCTTGAAATTGACTTCCAAGTTATCCTATCCTTCACCAGGTCTCTGCTGACACCTTTTTGTTTGAGATCCATCCTTATCACTTCCTCCCATGTTTTCCCCCGGTCTTTCTCTGCCAGTGGTTTCTGTCACCTTGATTGTTCTGCATCTACTTGTCCAAGCATTCTTGTCCATTCTCTCCACATGACTACACCAACGAAGCCTCCTATTCTGCATACAGCTGCCAATACTGTCCAGATTCAATCTCCTTCTGAGTTCATTAGAACTGAGCCTGTCCTTTAGACTTACGTTGCACATCCATCT
>RDPX01000301.1:122379-134766 GCA_003991215.1 Morbakka virulenta
CTATCTACTAATATCTTTCTTTATATAAAAGAGATATAATAAGTTGGAAAGAATAAAAAAACTACACTGTTCATCTCGACAAGCCTGTTTCGTGATTTTACTCACTCGTCAGGAAATGTACAAATAAAAATATTCCAGTAGCGCTTTATAAATCTTATTTACAATTGGTGTTGTTATGCTTAAGTCTTCATTAACAAAACTTTTTTTCTATGGCGGCAAGAAGATACAAGTTCGTTTCTTTTGTTCAAAGTGGCTAATTGTGGACGGTAAATGATTAGGATTTTTTGTTTGATGCAGAGGTTGCATCTTTTGTTTGTGTTATTGTAGGGTCGGTTTGTTGAAAGGATTCTCCAAGACATTGTATAGTCTATATTTCCGTCTTTTAATGTCCAGATGTACTTGCTGAGTTCTGTCGTGTTTCTGTATTTTTTGTGTCGAAAAGATGCGATATGACTTCTGTACCTGGTTTTGTATTCGTTTTCTGTGAGTCCTATGTATGTTTCAGTGGTGGTGTTGTCTTTGCGTATTACGATTGCTTGGTAGACAACCGATTTTTGAAGTTTTATGTGTGTATATGTGTGTGTATATATATATATATATATATATATATATACAAATATATATATATATATATATATATTCTATAAGTATTCACATTACATAAAGCTAAATTTGATCTCAAATAAAAAAATATTGTGCTTCGAGTTTAACAGAAAAACAAACAAACAAAACAACTGACCTTTTCGCTGCTCTTCGCCAATGATTCACATCAAGGTCAACAAATTTAGGCATAGTGATCCCCCCTGAATTTTCATCGGCATTTGACATCTGTACATGGAACAAAAGAATAAATAAATAAATAACCAAAAGAAAATATCAATCAATAAAATGAAATAAATAAAAAGAGAGAAATTCAACTTGGCCCATTGGATTAAAGTTTCTGAAGTGGTAATTAGAGTAAAAAGACTGTGATTTCGGGAAAGTCATATTTTCTCATTATGTCATTTATTTTTGTTGTGGATAGTTTCAATACTGTAAAATATAGTATATCTAATAAAATGATAAATAAATAAAAACTATTCAAGACTTTCTTGTGTTGAAATCTTGAAGGAGGAGAACAATGCTATGCTTTACTAAAATATAACTAAGAGGTAACTAATCATTATCATTAAAATAAACAAAATTCTCCATTAAAATAAACAAAATTCTTTATTAAAATAAACAAAATTCTCCATTAAAATAAACAAAATTCTCCATTAAAATAAACAAAATTCTCCATTAAAGTAAAGAAAATTCTCCTTTCCAACGCTTTGATAGCTGAGGTAGCCAGAACGTTTTCCAGAAAGGGCGGGCACAAATTAAAACCTCTCTAGTATAGCCCTTGAAAGCTGATGCTTCGGCCTCTCTGTTATTTTTTAGTATCCCTGTTTTGCAATCTCTTTGATTGATTTATAAGAAAATTTTGAAGTGCAGTGTTCAGAAATTAGGCACGATGAAAAAAGGAGAAAGAAGATCTAAGCTGACATGGAAAATAATGATGGAGAAAGACAGTGCTAAGATTGGTTTGGATTTTGAAGATAAACGTGAATGAGTCAAATGGAGAAAGTAGATCAAATAATGGAAGTAAAGTCAGTAGTCCCTCAAAAGAGGGAAACATTCTGACTTTATTAAAAATATAAAAAAATATTAATATTAATATTAATATTAATATTAATATTAATATTAATAATAATAATAATAATAATAATAATAATAATAATAATAATAATAATAATAATAATAATAATTTGTCCTGGGTATTGACATTAAACTGCATCCGGTTGTGGAGTTTCGACGTGGGAGAATGAGGTTACCCTTTGCCACAACTACCTCCTGGTCACCCTTGAGCAAGGTGTAGTACCTGTTAGCTCTCCCTGAGACCAAGAAATTCCGGGTTGGCATCCGGCAGGGGCTAGTCTGCCTTATGGGTAGGGGGGACTCTTTAGCTTTGGCTGGCAACCCCCCTAGTGATGGTGTCACGATAAAAACACCGGTGGTTGTGCACCTTAAAACACAACCTCGCTTGAGTGGAATGATAAAACAAATAGTTAAAAACAACGGCGTGAATGGGGCTGGAGCTTCAGGTGAAGGTCTCTCGCCCGGCAGGTGTCCCCCGGTTCGACAGCGGGGGCCCGGTCGTCGTCCTATGACTGTCAGAACAAAGTGGTCTAAAGAAGTGAACAAGGTTGTGATGGAATGTTTTTTTAGAAGCAAACCTTTTGATATGGACGGTAATCCAATTCGAGGATACCGCCAAAGATTGATGCATGAATGGAGGGAACGTGGAATTTTTCATGTTACTGAACAACGATTGTGTGACCAAGCTAGAGCTATCAGGAAAAATGGATGGTTATCGAAGTTGGAATTGGAAAGTATTCAGAGGATGATTGATGCAGATAACAAGGAGGAGAATGAGACTGTTGTAGAAGCTGAGGTGGAACAATCAGAAAATGTCGAAAGTGGACCTGATGAGGGAACTGATCATATCTTGCGTGAAGCATACGAGGATATTGAAAATCCGATTCCGAATGTTGAAACATTTGATGAGGAAGCACAACTGATCTTCATTCAGCTACAGAAAATAATGATTGAAGGCAGGGGTACTAGTGGTATTTCTTTTAAGAAAGTTGATACAAAGAGTCTGAATAGTCTTACAGCTAAAGTAAACAGGGTTATTGAGCTCATTGAAACAACAAATATAACCCAAACAAACAATCTAATCAAAGCTGCGGGTGTGTGGGTAGCAGACCAGCTAGGTCTCAAAGCGTACAAAAGAGGGAAAAAACAAGAACCTTGGTGGAAGAGACGCGTTGAAAGTGATATAAAACAGCTGAAAAAGGATGTTAGCTTTCTAGAAAGATTGAAAAGGGGAGAGGTTCGAGATCACCGAGAAGGCAAAGCTAAATTTGTGAAGGAAAAATACCGAGTAGAACGGAAAGGGTTAACAACTGTGATTGAAGAAATAAAGCAAAGAATCCTTGCCAAAGCTGCTAAAATCACAAGATACGAGCAAAGAATAGAGCAGTATAGGCTAAATAGATTGTTTGATATTGATCAAAAGAAAGTCTACAATCAGTTAAATGGTCAGACTGGAAACAGTGATGGTCATATCCCAAATGCCGAGGAAAGTAAGACGTTCTGGAGTAAGATATGGAGTGTAAAGAAAGAGCATAATAGGGAAGCTGATTGGTTGAAGGTAATGAAAAGAGAGATGGGGAAGGTGAAGCAGAGAAATATATTGATTGACGAGAACAAAGTCAATAAGCAATCCAAAAAGATGCCCAACTGGAAAGCACCGGGACACGATGGGGTGCAAGGTTTTTGGATAAAGAAACTCAATAAGTTGCATAGCAGAATAGCGTTTCAATTGAATGAAATGCTAGAAGGAAAGAAGGATACACCAACTTGGATGACATATGGTAGAACTGTGCTGTGTCAAAAAGATGCAGCCAAGGGAAATGCTGTTGATAATTTTAGACCAATTACTTGCTTACCAATCATGTGGAAGCTAATGACTGGTATAATATCAGAGGAGATGTACTGCTTTCTAGAAAGTGAGAAATTGCTCCCAGAGGAACAAAAAGGGTGCAAGAGAAAAAGTAGAGGGACTAAAGATCAACTATTGATTGATAAGGCGATACTTAAAGATTGTAAGAAAAGAAAGACAAATCTAGCTATGGCGTGGATTGATTATAAGAAAGCTTACGATTTTGTCCCCCATAGCTGGATCTTAGAGTGTCTTGAGATATGTGGTATTGCTGGAAACATCAGGAGTTTTATTGAATTAAGTATGAAGGGATGGAAACTTCTCTTGACTTCCAATGGATCCGATCTTTGTGAGTTGGATGTCAATAGAGGCATATTCCAAGGAGATAGCCTTTCTCCATTGATTTTTGTCTTGTGTATGATCCCACTCTCCCTACTCTTACGAAAAGTAAAGGCATCTTACGAATGGGGTCAAAGTAAATACAAAATAAACCATTTACTTTATATGGATGACCTAAAACTCTTTGGGAAGAACGAAAACCAAATAGATAGCCTGGTGCAAACAGTGTATCTATTTAGTGAGGACATCGGAATGGAATTCGGTTTAAAGAAGTGCGCAGTGGTTGTTCTGAAGAGAGGGAAAATGATTACGTTTGAAGGAATCCACCTACCGAATGAAGAGGTAATGAGAGAAGTAGATAAAAAGGGGTATACTTACCTTGGTATCCTTGAACTGAATGAGATAAAAGAACAGGAAATGAAGGACAAAGTGATTGCTGAATATAAGAGAAGGTTAAGACTAGTGCTGAAATCCAAACTTAATGGCAAAAATAAGATAAAAGCAATCAACACGTGGGCCGTTGCACTTCTGAGATATGGAGCCGGAATTATTGGGTGGAAAGTAGAGGAATTGAAAAAAATCGACAGAACAACGCGAAAGACTTTAACTATGTACGGTGCTTTCCATCCAAAAAGTGATGTTGATCGACTGTATGTGAAACGAAGAGATGGTGGAAGAGGTTTGATTAGCATTGAAAATTGTGTGCGAAGTGAGGAGAACAATTTGGGATTGTATGTGCGGGATTCAAAAGAAGAGCTTCTAAAAGGTGTAAAGGAAGTTGGCATCATTGAGATTGGAAACCTGATGGGGAAGGAAGAATTTAAAAGGAGAAACCAAAACAAGGCCAAAATGAAATGGCACGATAAAAGAATGTATGGGCAGTTCGACCGTGAAATGAATGATAAAATAGATAAAGTATTATCTTGGAAATGGGTTGTGCAAAGTGATCTAAAGGTGCAAACAGAGGCACTAATATTCGCTGCCCAAGAACAAGCGTTAAGAACAAACTATGTCAAGCACAAGATCGACAAAACTAGTGAAAATCCACTTTGTAGGATGTGCTTGGAAAAGGGGGAGACCGTACAACATCTAATATGCGAGTGTAAAAAACTAGCCCAGCGGGAGTACAAAAGAAGGCATGACAATATTGCTAAGCTAATTCATTGGAAGTTGTGCGAAAAGTATGGACTTGACAAGAAGGAAAAATGGTACGAACATTGCCCAGAGGGAGTAGTAGAAAACGATAAAGTGAAATTATTGTGGGACATGAATATCCAGTGCGACAACGTAATTGAGGCTAGGAGACCTGATTTGGTATTGGTAGAGAAAAAGACGAAGTCATGCATAATCATTGATGTTGCGGTTCCAGGAGATAATAGGGTGCATGACAAAGAAAATGAAAAAGTTGAAAAATACCAAAACCTAAAGAGGGAATTGATAAGACTCTGGTCGTTGAGAAAAGCGCTAGTTGTACCAGTGGTAATAGGTGCTATGGGATGCGTAAGCAAAGATTTCAATGGATGGATGGAAAAACTAGATATTGAAGTAGGTGTTGGGGTGGTACAAAAAACAGCCTTGTTGGGAACAGCCAGGATACTTCGAAAAGTATTGGAGATGTAAGGTGAAAGAAACCTCTTGGCCATTGGCTGCTAGTTGTGGCTAGCCCAAGAGATGTTATTCGGCAAAAAGAACAGCCTGTCCAAAATGAGAAAACAACAATAATAATAATAATAATGAGAAGGAGAAGAATATCTTAGATTTACCTGGGAAATAGTTTGTCATAAAATATTTTGAAATATTTAAGAATAATTACATAGACGATAACCTGCGTCACTTAAGTTCAAGTTTTCCTTTGTGAAAGCTTTTCTTCATTACATTCTTGCACTTTGAGAGACAAGCCTCTATGAGTGTTGGTAATAGGGATATTCATGTTGGTTGCTATTTACCTTTGTTTTGAGTAGACTATAAAACTCATCTTCAAAGTTTTGCCGTTTATATCCAACAGGATCTCCCAGCTGTTAAAATAGAAGAACTTAATCTAAAGATAGGCTTTTCATGTGCTTTTGGACTGTCTCTTCCTTAGGCCAATTGTTATCTATTTTTCTTGCATCGAGCTCCTTTGTCTGCATCTTGTCGCTTATTAAAACAGTATCAGACTCCATTGATAAGGCTCTAGACAAGCATCACACTGCTAACATCTTTCTCTGGTGACCTCAGTGCTCATCGTATGTCCTGGTTACGTCATTCCAGGAAGACTGACAGATCTGAAGAAGTTACCTTTAACTTCGCTCTTGCCCATGATCTTGTAGAGCTTGTTGATTTTCACACATGATTTCCTGATTAAACTCAGGAGAACCTTCTCTCTTAGATTTCTTGTTCACTTCTGTTTATGGACATTGTATACTTTCATGTTTTGGATCTTTAACGAATGCTGTCACTGTTGAGATTGAGGTCACTGTTTCAAACCTTGTTGATAAGTCATATCATCGTAAGACTTTTAAATTTGAACAAGCTGAATGGGATGGCCTGCCAAAGGTTTAAAAATTGCTCCTAAAAAATAAGGACTTTTACCAGTATATCTGTTAACAAAATACTAAAATCAATAGTTCCCTCACTAAATTACCAAGGAATTTAGTTTTATCTGCTTCAGTCATAAAACTATGATATTTATCTATCGACCATACACACATACACACAAACACATGCAGGCTCAAACACACATAAACAAACGCACAGATACACACATACACATCAACACACAGATACACACAAATACAAATACACAAACAAACATAGAAATATACACAAATAAACATACATACACATACATGCAAACGATCAATCACAGACATTTACACAATACACACACAAAAAAACCCTCACATAAGCACACATACGTATTGGGCTATTATCTCAGACAACGATATTCTATTCATAAAAGGTGTTATTCCCATTTTAGCACTTCATTTTGAAATAGTCAACGTACTAAAGTAGTACTATAGTCTTGACAACTAAAACTATTGCAGTATTACTTATTTTGTTATCTTACCTTCCAAAACGATGGACGAGTAATGTTAGCCAATAATCTCTTACCAGAGATAGAGTCTGGTAGAGGTGGAACCGGTCTCTCCCATTTTCTAAGTGAATCCGCTGCCCAATCATTGTTTTTGTTTGTATTTGGCTGCACAATTGTCTTGCTTAACGGTTTAATTAGAAGGACACCACATTCTGTATTAACTTGCTTCACTCTTAAACATAAAATAAAAGCAAAGAAAATTTGCTATCATTCAATGAAAATTATATGGCATTAAGAAAAGAGGTCCATTCTGGGCAATAATGAAAACGGTTTTATTGTTTAGGGTTTACAGAATAATGGAATGAGTATCAAGGCGTTGCAATGTAAAGCGACCATCAGGAAGGTGTGGAGAGAACATGTGGTCGGATGGATTGACAAGCTTTCGATTAGATAAGGTAAGGTAAGAAGAATAATTTTTTCTTTCTAATGTATTTTATTTCTATTTTTTAGCTCCATCCCTTTCACAAACCTACACCCGAAAACACAGAGATTGAGGCTGAACAAATGAACCTTGAAACCTATTGAATGATAATCTGATGATAATGATAATAATGATAATGACAATGACAATGATAATGATAATGATAATGATAGTGATAATGATAATGATAATGATAGTTATAATGATAGTGATAATGATAGTGATAATGATAGTGATAATGATAGTGATAATGATAGTGATAATGATAATGATAGTGATAATGATAGTGATAATGATAGTAATAATGATAGTGATAGTGATAATGATAGTGATAATGATAGTGATAGTGATAATGATAATGATAATGATTATGATAATGATAATGATAGTGATAATGATAATGATAATGATAATGATAGTGATAATGATAATGATAATGATAATGATNAATGATAATGATAATGATAGTTATAATGATAGTGATAATGATAGTGATAATGATAGTGATAATGATAGTGATAATGATAGTGATAATGATAGTGATAATGATAGTGATAATGATAGTAATAATGATAGTGATAGTGATAATGATAGTGATAATGATAGTGATAGTGATAATGATAATGATAATGATTATGATAATGATAATGATAGTGATAATGATAATGATAATGATAATGATAATGATAGTGATAATGATAATGATAATGATAATGATAATGATAATGATAATGATAATGATGATAATAATGTTTATGATACCGAATAAACGAGGTGTTATACAAAACTTGAAAATCAATATTAAAATCACATACATTTTGGTTGATGTAAATTTCTTTTGGTAGTAGTCTTCATTTTCTTTTACAAATAGGATTCATTTCTAAAGAATCGTAGTAAGAAAACAGTGTCCTCTTTTTTTTGATATATAATCAAGCCAACAACGTCACTCCATTAATTTTGCAATAGATTTCGAAGTTAATACTTCATCTTCAGGCTACAAGGTGAAAATTTTTTCTGCCTCTTTTTATTTGAAAATCCAGTGCGGTGAAACGCCAGTCACTACTACTACTAGCATCCATGAGAATTTACTATGAAAGAACATGGCGACTTAATGATACTGTGAAGTATCATTATTGAAAATATTGTAATATTTTTTAATGAAACACTCAGTTTTACTTACGCCTCTATGAGTTGTTCGAATACCTTGGACCGAAGGTCAACCAATTCTTGTTTCCTTTGTTCCCACTGCATTCCTTTCTGGAAAAAAAAACAGCAACGAGAAATTCAGATAAAACTAAATCCCTGAGAGGAAGTGGGTATAAGACTGTCGAAATTGAATCTCAGTGGACAAGTATCAGTGTTACAGATATAAGGTATTACCACAAAACATTTTTGACATTATTGTTATTTATGTACAGCCTTGGAGAACTTTAATATAGTAATAAGCTTTAAAAGCACCCGTTCTATCCCCCAGGAAGTGTACGGTTTGAAAATTTTAACCGGTGAAGAGCGGTTGTTTTTCTGTGTTCAAAATTTTTACTTTCATATTTTGGAGTTTGGAAAAAGTTCCAATACCAAGAACCAATACATTTAAAATGAGGTAAGCATCTTCGTTGATATTAAGCTGTACCGTGACAGATATTGCACTTAAACTACTTACGGATAACGTTCCACGCTAGAAATATAGCTAGAAATTTCGAATCAGTTTGTTTCGATGGTTTAGTAGATAAGTCGAAATTTATTCCCGTTATGTTGGAACAAACTTTTACATTTTTGTCGATATACAAATAAAAATATGAGGTTTTTTTTGCTCCCAACTGGATTCAAACTACTGTTAGTGTGTTATTATTGAACGCATCTCAGAACTCTTCCTTAGGAGCTCTCATATACACTTGGAACGGTTCTCTAAGGTATGGACTAGATCACACAATCAAGCTAGACTAATAAGTCTATTTAAATACACTACCAGGATTTAAAATAATCTTGCGCTTGAATTTTGGTCCAAATACAAAAATCCTGGTTCAGTTTATCTTCGCAGTTTGACTGACGTGGGAATGAAATCACTGGCGATGATTATTGTTATTTCAGTGATAAGGGATTTGGATCTCTTGTTTGGTTAGATACTTATCAACCTCAAAATTGCATATTCAGTCATTGCACTGAAAAAAATATCATTTAGATGAAGAGGATTTGGAATTGCAGAAAGAAGAAAAAAATTGTTTCAACCGAACTGGATCCTCTGGCACCTGGGCTATTCCAGTGTTGTGAAACAACAAGTTAGTAATTTTATATAAAAAAGGTGTTCGTCAGGGTGACACACTATCTCCAATATATTTACTTCAGCATTAGAAGAGGTCTTCAAGAGAGTGATAAATGACATTGGCATCAACATTAATGGTGAGAACCTCAGCAACCTGCGATTTGAAGATGACATCATCCTGTCTGCTAGAACAGAGAAAGAACTTCAGAAACTGCTGGAAGATCTGAACAGAGAAGGAAAGAGGGATGGCATAAAGATGAACAAAAAGAAAATAAAAAAATAAATAATAACTAAATAAATATAAATATAAATAACTAAATAATATAAATAAATAAATGCTCAATGATCATCAGTGATCATCAATGATCCACAACTAACACGTACAAGAAAATATCCAAGCTATATCGTCTTTGAATAACTCTGCAACGAAAACTCGAGCCAACTCATTTAATCCCACTTTAGCTAAAAATACCTAACGTGACATTTTATTTAAGACTGTAACATTAACTGGAAATGTTAGGATTAAGATAATCCTTTGAAAAACCATCAGATGATATTCCCACCACTTGAAAATGAATGGTTGCAATTATCAGTGGTAATATTCCCAGTGAAAATAGTACTTAAAAGGAAAAATACAGCTAAAGTTAACATTTTCATTTATTAAACCGACGTAGAACTATCACAACAAAGTCTCTCAGAAGGGCATCATATGTGCCCTGTTACAGAAAAAAAGACATTACAAACTAAACAAAACAAAACAAAGTCAGACCAAACCAAAACAAAACAAAACCAAAACGAAAACCGACGTGGAGCGTATAAAACAACTGTTCCATAATACATTCCATTCGTTTTCTTTTATACTAACTGACGGGGCGCCTTCTTTGAGACTTCTAATTAAAATAAACAATAGACCAGAATATTTTACTGATATTCTTTGGCATCTGTAATCTCTGAGCAATAAAAAACCCATCATGGTGGTTTGTAACTGCCATGTGATCTATCCAGCCACAAGTTGAACTTCAGAAAGGTCCCTTTTAAAAACCACTAGGAAAAAATGGACCACATGGCAACATTGTGGATAGATACTCCTTCAAAATAATCCTTTTATGTAAAATACGCCTTTAATGACCTGCTGGACTCATCTTACAGTAAACGGGAACAGGTTACCATTCTTTTCCTTTCATAAGATACCTGTTCAGTACCAGTCGCTTTCCGTAAGGGCATTTATGACGTCAGTAAATGAGGAGAGGCGTTACCTCTCATTGCTTTAAAAGTACACTCAGTTAACATAATACAAATATCCGTGTAAAACACAGAAATGTATATTTTTTTAACATCTGATGGATTTGCTCACAGGTCCTTAACGTTCATTAACAAAAAAAGATAAGCAAAAGTATGTTTAAAGTAGCCGAAGCACAAAATTTACTCAGATTTATTGCTGTTCAAATTATTTTAAACAGATGACTAGCATTTTTGGAGCCCTTCGGGTCTACCAAATTGCTAGCTCATCGATCAACAGGCAGCTCGCAAAAACTTTTGATTGACGAACACAATGGGTTGGAATGGAGAGAAATGTAGAAGACAGGGATGCACACTTTTACCTTGCCTTTTCAATATAGATTTAGAGAATATAATGAGAAATGCTCTAGATGGTTGAAGGTAAAAACAATTACAAATTTAATGTTTTCAGATGACGTTTTACATGTTTATAATTATATAGAGGGGAAAAAAGGGAATTGTCAGAGGCAGGCAGACAGAGAGTGTGTGTATGCATGTATGTATGTATGTATGTATGTATGTATGTATGTATGTGTGTGTGTGTGTGTGAGAGAGAGAGAGAGAGAGAGAGAGAGAGAGAGAGAGAGAAGAGAGAAAGAGAGAGACACAGAGAGTAAGAGAGAGACACACAGACAGACAGACAGACACACAGACAGAGACACAGAGAGAGACACAGAGAAAGAGACAGAGACAGAGACACACAGAGAGACAGAGAGAGAGACAGAGAGAGAGACAGAGAGAGAGAAAGAGAGAAAGAGAGAGACAGACAGACAGACAGAGACAGAGAGACAGCGAGACAGAGAGAGACTGAAAGAGGGACAGAGAGAGAGACAGAAAGACACAGAGACAGAGACAGACAGACAGACAGACAGACAGAGACAGAGAGAGAAAAGAGAGACAGAGAGAGAAAAAAGAGAAAGAGAGAGGGAAGGAGGGAGAGAGAGAAATGGAGGGAGGGAGAGAGAAAAGGAAGACCCTAGCTAAGATCAGAAACATTAAGAATACAAAGCAACCCGGGTTTGCGACATACTGTTACAATCAAACTGATACATCAATGTTGGTTACTAATAACTTGTTACAATCTAATTTTTTTTGTAGTCAAATTAATAAATTATATTATTAGTTTGTTATTGATCAAATTTACAATATGTATTGTTGCGGACTGTCGTCGTAGTTTTACTTTTCATTTTTATTTTATTTTCAGTCAACTAATTTTTCATCCTCGTTCCCAGGGCCTCTTCTCGGCTTTCCTGGCATTTTTGAATGTTAGGAAGTGAGAGAGAGGACCTGGGGACGAGGTATTTAAGTTATTTGATTTTTAGTTTTTAATTTTATATACGTTTTCTCTCTCTCATAAGAGGACACCTGTTGACAGCAGTGTTTATAATATTTTTATTGTAAACAACTGAATTGTATCATCCTCTATAAAGATAAATAATAATAATAATAATAATAATAATAATAATAATTCTGTATTGTATTAAATG
>RDPX01000301.1:150735-172554 GCA_003991215.1 Morbakka virulenta
TCTCTGTCTGTCTTTCTCTCTCTCTCTCTCTCTCTCTCTCTCTCTCTCTCTCTCTCTCTCTCTCTCTCTCTCTCTCTCTCTCTCTCTCTCCCTCTCCCTCTCTCTCTCTTTCTCTCTCTTTCTCTCTCTCTTTTGCACTTGAGTTAATATGGTTCTAAACTTGAGTAATGATCTCAATAAATATAGCTCTTCAAGATCAGGAAACCTAATCTGTATACTTAGTGATGCGGTTCTAAAGATATTATCGAATTTAAATAAACCCTGGTTTGGCAACTACAATGACTACAACTGGAAAAATTGATGATAGGTATAGAAATATGTTGTACAATGTACTCAACATACTATGACAACCTTTCGCTTCAAAATAATATTCTGTATGGAAGAATCCTTCCTATATCAGTAGGTATAAGAGAACAGCGGATGGTCCTTGCTGCTCTTATACCAAGACACAAGGGAGCTGTAAGCAGAGTATACTTCCAAATTTAAATGAAGAAAGATGAGGTGACACTCCAGGCATTCCAATGTACTTTTGTAATTGTTTAGATACTCTCGCAGATAAAAATACTGGTTTAATTGAAAGAACAAACACAGACCTCATCGTTTTTGCCCTCTAATCAAATACCCTGCATTCGATTATCAATGAGCTACATATACTAATTAATAAACGACTATTAACATCAATAGTTCTTTCCATTAAGAGGCTTGTTTCAATGATAGAATTAAAGCACTCACACTGGAGGGCTCTTATAACCCAAATGAAATTTATACATGACATACATCAAAGCTGTTTTAAATTCTAGTAAAAAGTAGCCATCAAATGCAATAGGATTTGGTTAACTTACCTTTGAAAAAGTCAATAACTCACAAATATCTTAACACTATTTTTCTTATTAAATATTTCCCACACCTTGAAGCTTATACAGATTTTTTTTTACAGAAAGAACGTACAACTAAGCTCCTCCTCTTTGAATACCACTGGCAAAGCTATTAACCATCAGCATAATCAAATCCTTCATATCAAACAAGGAAACGAACAGGGAACAGGAAGCATTAGAAGAAATTAATTCAATTGCCAACGACAACAAACACTAATCACTGTCCAGGTATCGACTGCTGGAGGCAGGCCTTAGACGCCATAAGAAGGTGTACTGCTAACCTGCAGTCACATTGAAGGCCAAACTATAAATTAGACAGTACACTATCTATACATATATATAGGCCTTCAAATCTAAATATATTAGACAATAAATGATATGTGAAGTGAAACAGATTCACGTAAATTTCTCTTTCATTGACAACAAAGTTTATGCTAGCCTTGTTTGGAAGCCAAGTCTATTATATTAATTAAAAAAAAACAAAGGAGGCTTTACATGCTAAAATGGTTTGGTGCTGTGAAGACAGTAGGGGTTTTATGATAAACTTTCATAGTAAAATTAGAGAATGTTGTTTCTTGAAGCTGCTTAAAATCTGAAATGGAATGATCTAGTTGGGCAGAAAAACATTCCCCCAATGCCTTTTAAGTTACATTCTTATGTCCACATTTTGTAATATGAAGTATCAAACAAGCTTTAAGTGCAGCACCTACTTTTGATTTACCAAAATTAAACATATTTTATTCAAATGTCAAACATTAATTAAAACGTTTACTCGCCTCATAACTTTTAAAGTTCCTCTGCACAGTTCAAAACTGTGTACAAGACAATCAAACGATCTAAGTAATTATTTTATAAAACTTTATGTCTAGGGATCTAACAGTCTAAAAGTTGGCAGCAAACTTAAACCATATATCTAGATTAAATCATTCTTTGGTTTGCTAATAGGATGGTCATTAAGCCATTCACTTAGAACAACTTTTGTTTAAGTTTCCTCCAATGTATTTCACCTTATTATCAACTTTATTGATATAGGGGTGCAGCCTCAGGTCCGAAGACAATTTGAAAAGTGAAGTGAAGTGATTGAAAAACCGTGTCATAAAGAATGTTGAATATTGAATTAAATAAGGCAAGACATACCGATGATGAGTGACTATAGGGCATGCATGCAATAATTCCAAGACAAAGTTCCTTTTTTACAGATAGTTGTAACTCTCTCTACCGCTAAGCTAGTGATTTTAGTATTATTTTGTGTTCACTGCTAAACAAAAAAGTCACATTTTGAAAAATCACACAAACATCACACATCCTTCAAAAGTTGCAGGGCCATTGATGCATTCACAAGGTGAAAGATCGTCATTTCAAGAGTTAGCGGATCCTCTTTATCAAACATACACGGTTAATATCTTCAAAATTTACCTGGTTATTCCTTTAATAGATACTTGTTCATCCTTTGAAGAGATGCAGGATAATCCTTCAAAGAGGTTCTGGATCATTCTTTTAAAGTGTACAGGATCGACTTTTCAAGAAATACAGAGCCATTTGTTTCAGAAGTAGAGGATTTCACGTACAGCATCTTATCGAGAGAACTATTTCTTTAAGAAGTAGAGGATTATCTCTCTTCAGGACGTACAGCATCATCTTGTCGAGAGGCACAGGGTCACTCTTTCAAAAAGTACAGGATTGTTTTTTACAAGAAAGACACGGGGTTACTTTTACAAGCGGTACAGCATTATCCTTTCAAAGGGCAGACTATTTTCCATTTAAGAGGTACAGAATTGTCAGTTTTGGAAGTACCGTATGATTTGTTTAAAAGAACACAGTGATCCTTTCACAAGGCACAGGGTCATCCATATAATACTTACAAGATCATATTCTTTCAAGAGGTACTGTCTTTCCCTTTCACTAGATAGATTATGGCTGAGAGTTTTTTACCGATGTTTTATATTATTATTTTTTCTCGTCATTCTCTTGACGATTGAGAAAGGAGATAAATTTCTGTCAAATCAAGCATTTCCAAAGTATTTCTGAATTTACAATAGTTTCTAGGCTATTTCTCTATATGTCCTGGTCTTGAATGTTATTGTGGTGAGATGCTGGTGTATTTGGAAGGAAGTTTTCTCCAGGTCAGCTATGGGATGCATTTAAGCACCGAAGCATACACGTTTACTTTGCTTCATGCAGCTAAAATACAAATGTGTGTAGGTCTCATCAAACAGAAGATTAAAGGATAATAACAGCCAGATTATCTGGAGGCTTAAACAGAAGTTCTGTGATCGTGTGTATCCAAAGCAACGTTGGATGAAGTAGTCTTTCTTTGTGACTGTGTTTTATATATTAGTACCACTTGGTTTGAAGCATTTAACAGCATTAATATAGGTTTTGTAATGAAGATTAATTTTATCTTTATTTAGTCAGCCTTTGGCGTTAATAAAGTGCAGAGGAGATGCGAAGATTAGAAAGCTCTGATCATAACTTTAGATGGCTTTTTGACAAAAGTTAGGTGAAAGAAGTGAAGATCAAACTACAAACCTACTTAATATTTCAGTCACAGTTTGTATCTAGCATGGGTGGCTGCTCTCCACAAGTTAGAAACTTCAAAAAGGATTTTTTTTATTCCTACTATCAAAATTGCTTACCCAAATGATCTTATCTTAAGATTTGTAAATTCTCTTTCTGCCTGCTGCTTGACCTTGTATTAAGACCTCAGAATTAAGTTCTCGGGTTGCCACCAAGAATTATGTTGCCACCACGTCAATTTTCTGGGAGAGAACCGAGTTGCACCCAGGGTAACACAAAATGTTTCATATATTCTCAGCTAAAAGCTGAGAATTTGGGACTATGTTTAAAAAAAGTCGCATTTGAAAAAGATTAAATTGTTGACTAAAACAGGGAAATCACGAAAAAAGAATCCAGAAACCTAGCAATTGAAGGGACAAAAGCTGCTAGAAATGTTTGGGAGCAGAACGGGTTTGAATATTAACCTGTCTATGAAAGTAAACAAAATATTAAGTTGTATTGCTTTGCATATATTTACATACTTTTTACTGTTTGCCATCTCTTATAAATACTTTTTCACTAACCTCATGTGTCTCTGAAGAAATTTTTTCTTTCTCGTATGCATCTTCCAAAATTTTTAAATTGGCCTTCTGATGTTCCTTTGATGTGTAAAAGGCAGCATTGGGTCTAAGCTTACTTCTCCTCTATTGGAAAAGAAATGGAGTCTTTAGAGATGATTGACGTAAAATTTTCAAACTTAAAATATAGCTTAATAGTCGATCATCATCATCACCATCATCATCATCATCATATTCAATTTAACGTCCGTTTTACACGCTAGCATGTGTTGGAAGCTTTCTTAAAATTGACTTCCAAATTATCCTATCCTTCACTAGGTCTCTGCTGACACCTTTTTGTTTGAGATCCAGCATTATCACTTCCTCGATAGGGGTAAAAAAATATTACAGGAAACAATAAATTCTTCTTTTAACTCCTGAGGAGGCCTGTATTCATAATTACTAAAATTTCTTTGAAAATAATGGTAAGGAAAAATATTTGGGGAAAATAAGTTATTAAAAACTTGACTAGATTTGGTCAATATGCAAAGAATATTATAAATAACAGAGATGGTACAACTTGTAATAAATGTTGATTGATTTACAACTTGTAGTAAATGTTGGTATAACGTATATGGATGCCACTTATAGAAAAAGATAGTCAAGAATTTCACATCTAGCAAGAGCTCAAGTTTTTTGAGACTGGTTACTCTTTCAAGCCAACAAAAAAGCGCTATTCGCTATCAGCCTTGTGAACTCTTTCCTTTGTTCCAACCCGTCAGAGCATCTTCTAGCTTTTCATTTCTCAATACATGGCATAGAAAACGAATCTGCCTAGCGGTGAATACCTGAATTAGGTCACGGTACGTTTTTAGCGCAGAATAGCTCTTCCTTGTTGCAAGTACTATATCGGACTGGAACGTACTGTATCCTTTTCATCTATAAAATCTTCACCATTCTCTACAGTAAGCATATTACTACCCCTCTTAAAAGGGCCTGAATCGTCCTGTTGATGATCAAGCTATTCTACAGTTCTCTTCACCCTTTCAATTTTATCATTAATAGCAATAAAATGATTGTTAAAGTACAAACCTCTTCTTCCAGCTTTTGTTTGCCTTGCATAATTGTGATCAGCTTTAAAAGAAATATAATTCAACAAGGTTAACAAACGTATTTCAGAGGAAATATAGTAAGTGGCCTAACACTCTTGTTGTCAATGACTATTGTAATTACTTAAAATATATTTCTTTAACTAAAGGTAAATCACTGTCCTCTTTTAAAATTTTATCTTGTTGTGCACAACTATTTGTTTATCATAAAAACCCGAAAAAGCTTTTATAATATTTAAAAAATAAATATTACAAAATTTTTTGAAGCTAATATCTTTTCAAGATGCAAAACCAAAAGAAATTAGAAAAACAAGAAAAAAGCATGTCATCCATGATTTGATAATTCGATTATTCAATTATTTGATAATTCGAAGGTTTGATGATTTGATGGTCTAANAAAAGAAATATAATTCAACCAGGTTAACAAACGTATTTCAGAGGAAATATAGTAAGTGGCCTAACACTCTTGTTGTCAATGACTATTGTAATTACTTAAAATATATTTCTTTAACTAAAGGTAAATCACTGTCCTCTTTTAAAATTTTATCTTGTTGTGCACAACTATTTGTTTATCATAAAAACCCGAAAAAGCTTTTATAATATTTAAAAAATAAATATTAAAAATTTTTTTGAAGCTAATATCTTTTCAAGATGCAAAACTAACAGTAATCAGAAAAACAAGAAAAAACCATGTCATCCATGATTTGATGATTTGATGGTCTAATGAAATAAAAAGTTCACAAAAAAAACGAGGGAATTTTCAAAGTGTAAGCCACCTTCTTTCTCCAAAACAACTAGTTAAATCTGATTTGACTGTATCATAGAAATTGGATAAAAATGAAGAAATCTTTCATCTGAGCTATGCTACAATGAAAAATTCATCTCAATTTTAATGTTCTTTTCGATTTTTTAAAAGAAAATATGTGCTTAGGCTTACATATCTAATTAGAAAAGTGATACTCTCCGGCCCCCTTACATCATATAAGCAAAAACCAAAATATTACCCCATCTTAAAAACTGTACATGATATGGAAAAATGGATTACAGATTTGAAATTAGCATCAAAAACCACACGGGACACAAATAATAAACATTTCCTTGATAAAAAAAGGCTCATTGATCGGTGTATTTTACCGAGCCCGAAATAAGATCAAACAGTTATTTCGTTGGAAAGTAATAAATTATTTGTTTACCGTTTGTTGATCGGCAACAGCTCTTCTTAACTCCTCTTTATCCTTTTCAATATCCCTTTGAAGACAAACAAATTACTTAAGAGTAAGTAGACGACCTTTAAGATACAAAATGCAAGTGAAGAATTGTATGTATATTACGAAATAGGGAGATCACCTTTCTTGAAAATTCTGAAATTTATGGACTCATCATCAGGCTGATGATGGAAGTAGTATCTCTCGAAACATAGCTCAGAAAAAGCTTACGACTCATGACATGATAAAGCTATTACATCTATCACCTTTCTTGTTCGTTTATTTCAAAATAAAATAATGGTACTATAGAAAAAATAGGTGTGTAGACGCCTGTTACCTATTCAGAAACCAAGAGATTACATTTACTGGTCTGTAAAATAAAACGGTTTGGTCTGAATCCAGTTAAGTGCAAAATATATTTTTCACTTCTATTCCCTTTAATTTCAAATTCTCTTCTTCAATATTAATTTCATGTTTTTTTCTTTTCTTGATGGTATGTTTTTTATTGGTGTAAACACTCATGGAAAGTGTACTTTTTAAAGAGACTTTTGTTGTCCTTGCATGTTTTCTTCAATGTTATTTTTATTATTTCCTTGCTCTTTTATATTTATTCTTGCAAGAATCAAGGCATGATTTGAGCATCGATCAGAACACAAAGGGTAGTTTGGAAAATCAAACAAATGATTTTTATAAGAAACGGATACATTTTTGCTCAACAGCCAATTTATGTTGAAAATTCTGAACTTTATGGACTCAGAAGAAGCCATAGATGTAAGAGCTTTATCATGTCATGAGTCGTAAGCTTTTTCTGAGTTGAAAATTCTGATCTTTATGGACTCAGAGGAAGCCATAGATATAAGAGCTTTACCATGTCATGAGTCGTAAGCTGTTTCCGAGCTATGTTTCGAAAGATGCTTCTTCCATCTGCAGCCTGACGATGAGAGAAGCATCTTTCAAAACGTAGCTCAGAAAAAGCTTACGACTCATGACATGATAAAGCTCTTACATCTATAACCAATTTATCTTTTGGTAAAACCTTTTTCCACAAACAAAGTGATATATTAAGGTATGTTGCTATTATCAGGTGGAATAACGGTCAACTAGATTGACTTTTTTTGTGTCAATCAAAGATAGAGAATATCACTAACTGATAGATGGACAAATTGAGATGCTGATATATTTTCTGATAATCAATTAGTGAAATCGAAAGCAAACGTCACATTGATTAAAGGATAGAAAAGATGCATTTTTAAGCCCATCTATAGAAAAAGATTCAAAATTGATTCTGTCAAACCAAAATGTCAATCAGAAAGTTTTATTTGAAAGGTGATATTCCAGTAAAAGATTAAGATCTTGATAGAGTAAAAATGCTGAAAACACAAGAAGAATAGTGACAAGAAGATATGAAATATTTCAAATAAGTTTTAAATCCACCAATACCTACTGGAGTTGCGTGATATTTCAAAAATATATGATTTGTTGTAAGTTGATTGTAAAGAAATAATTTAGATAGAGGTAAAGAAAGCGATTTCCAAACTATAAACAAGTCCACAGATCTCACAGAATCTTGATGAGTGGTCCTTGATTAAAATATATAGCTTTTATAGTGTATGGAAAAGTGATAAAATGCTGAGGTCATGGCAAAAAGGATTGAACATTCGATTATCAAAGAAAGAAAAGTTTGCTGATTGTTTCAACCGGAGGGGCAAGTCATTCTTGGCATTGATTGGGAAAAAAAAGATTAACATTGGTAAAAAACTGAGACAACTGTATTTTGGTTGATAACAAAGGTGGTCATGTACATTGGCACCTGAACTTGAAAAGAAGAATCTTAGAAATGGTAAAAAATACTTTTGTATGGTCTTCATACATCTTTTTTAACTTCTGAAAAGCTTTTGGCAGTGTCTTCATAGGCGCCATATGGATAATTGCTCGTTGATATGGAATCTCAGAAATACTCGTGCAAGGGATAAAACTTCCAGTTACGAGAATCGACCAGAAGGTATACTGCACTATTACTATTCCTGCTCGCACTTGAGTTTAGACTACAGAAGAAAGAAGGAGAAACGTTAAGGTTCAATTTTTCTTTATTTAAGGTATTCGTCCAGGAATATTTTGGCATTGCTCTGAAGGATAAAAGTCAAGAGTTTTTTGTAAAGATGTTCGGACATGGTAGCGGAAGAGATAGCTACGTTTGGTTAAGGTGGTTTATATTTTGACAGTGTGAAAGGGATGAGGTTGTTGAGGTTGTGGTGTCATGCCTATCTTTTGATTGTTGTGTTTTTTTCTCTAGTATTACTATCCATATTTCTACAAGAATGGAAGTATGCCGTTGCCTTGACTCCTGTGCTGTAGATAATGTATTGTCTTTTTTTTTCCTGTTGTTGTGTCGGTATCCTTGTCTATACATTATAAATTTTCTTAATCAAAGGTATGATGTTGAATCCAGGAGTCTTTAGTTGGTTCGTGACTCTTAATGTCACCTTTTTGAAGACTTCTCTTGTGCTTCTTTTCCCTTTGACACAAAGAACGCTTTCATTCGCCAATATAAGAGGCAGGGTAAGTCATACAATGTAGTCTATAAACTGCATAGTTCCTCTCTTCAAGTGGGACTGAATACCCTGGCTTGANGAGTTTTTTGTAAAGATGTTCGGACATGGTAGCGGAAGAGATAGCTACGTTTGGTTAAGGTGGTTTATATTTTGACAGTGTGAAAGGGATGAGGTTGTTGAGGTTGTGGTGTCATGCCTATCTTTTGATTGTTGTGTTTTTTTCTCTAGTATTACTATCCATATTTCTACAAGAATGGAAGTATGCCGTTGCCTTGACTCCTGTGCTGTAGATAATGTATTGTCTTTTTTATTTTTCCTGTTGTTGTGTCGGTATCCTTGTCTATACATTATAAATTTTCTTAATCAAAGGTATGATGTTCGTGACTCTTAATGTCACCTTTTTGAAGACTTCTCTTGTGCTTCTTTTCCCTTTGACACAAAGAACGCTTTGATTCGCCAATATAAGAGGCAGGGTAAGTCATACAATGTAGTCTTTAAACTGCATAGTTCCTCTCTTCAAGTGGGACTGAATACCCTGGCTTGAAGGTATTTTCCTTATGGTGGCTGTTGTGAAGAAGGAACACCGGATATTGTGTTGTCTGACAGTTCGCCTTAAGTGCAAAATGGTGTTCGTGACAAAGGGTTGTCTTATTCCTTTTACTGGTTTCCTTTCTTCTTTATTATTGGGTTCAGTTCTTCTGTAAAGGCTTTCTGAGCATCCTTAACATCATACTTAAGGAATATGAGAACTTTTTTGATGGCGTCTTTCTTCTTTTTTAAGGTCATTTGGGTTAAATAATTTTTACTCTTCAAAACAGGGTGTTAATTATACTATTTTGAGCTGCGACTCGGTGATATGATGCATTATTGATGTCTTGATCAATGTGAGTTGGTTTCCTGTACATGGTAAAAAAATGGTGCGATCTACGTGTTTTTTTATTATCACATCAAGGAAAGGTAATTGCCTTTCTTTTTCCTTCTCCATGGTAAACATGATGTTTGTGTAAAGAATATTGATGTGCTCAAAAATCGTCAAACAAAACCCTACAGGTGAGCTCCTTTGATCATTGCAAAGACATCGTCAAAGTGCCTTTACAAGAACTCAGGGAAGATATTTCACTGCTGTTTCAGTTATTGAGACAATTTTCTTTACAGGGAAGGTCTGGAAAGCTATGAAATGGCTCAAACCATTTATAGGAAGCGATTTCTCTGTTAATGATAGTGTCCAACTAAAAAGGTTGACAATCCAATGAGACTTAAATGTAAATTCTGATGCAAGTGACTTCCTTTTCAGACTATTAAGCTTCTTCTGTTGTCTTTCTCTGGTAAAGAATAATCTTTGTAGGCGAGTATCATATACAGATCATATTAATGGTAGTGTTCGTTGTTTGGCTTGTTCATAAAAGGAAAAGATTCAGCTTCTTGAATGTCTGCTACAAATCACAAACGCTTCCTGTGATTTATGTGAACCCTCTCCTGAAGTAACTGAACAACAAACATAAGTTAGATATAGCGACACTCGTGAAAACAACTTGAGACCTGTCACCATGTAAATCTTTGATGGAAATATAAAACGGCAGTATCAAGTCACGTTTGGTAGTCCAAAGATGGTAAAAATGTCTCGAAATGTAGCTTAGAAAAAAGCTTACAACTCACGATATGGTAAAGGTCTTATGTTTTTGAATATTGTTTTTCTAACCAGACAAACCCAAGTGAAAAATATTTAGGTTTAAAAATTAAAAATTAAAGAGATTAAAGCTTACATAATCTCAGTACTTTTCTCCTTTGCCGCCATTTTGTATGCATATTGCCTGCAATGAGATAAAGAACAATGTTTTATAACCTAGAAAAACAAAAGATAAAAATAGCTTTTAACAAGAAATGGATTTTTTTTAAATTTTAAAGCAACATAATTTGAGCTTGATATCAGTACTTACTTTAATCCACTGATCAATCGATGTAATTTAAACATTAAGATACGTTTTATCACGAACCAAATATGTTTCTAAAAAACCTCACAATAAAGATACATGACATAATATATCACGTGAAAACGGTATCAGAGCAACAATTTCCTTGACGAATTGCTGTATTAACAATGCCAGATATTCATATTTTTTGGCTGTACCTTTCTATTCCTGATATAGTTTAGATTAAAACTATTCAGATAATTTTTGAAATTGTTTGTCCGTAAAGGGAAACGTTATCATATAATAAAGCTGTGTGCCTTTCTTTTTGCTTTCTTTTCTTCGTTTTTCTAAATAGATCAGAAAGAATGCCGTAGTGGAACAAATTACGCAGAAAATTGAATATACCAAATATTTGTCGCAATGCGAGAAAATGTATTTAGGAAAAATATTGATAATATTTCCATTTAAAAGGAACAAAGTTGAAAATGTATAGAAAGACAATACTAAATTAGTGAAATTGTTCCTGTTGCATATTTAGCAGGCCTGAGTAATAAGATAATTTTAGTGACATATTATCAAGTAATGTACTGTAACATTATCACATCATCCTACATTACTCAGAAATAATAACCATTCACTAAACATAAAACAACAACTCACGAGGTTTCTTGTGGTTACTTGCAAAGAGAAGAAACAAGAACAAACAAGAAGAAACAAGAAGAAACAAGAAGAGTATTAGAAATTTTAGATTGTGGTTTAAAAATTGTTTGAACTTCGCTTATTTTGGCTAAATTACTATATTTTTATGCATAAAACTGATTGAACAGCTGAATATCCATCCTTAAGAAAACAAGAGAGTACGTTAGGACAGGCAAAGGGACTGCAACAAACACACAATCAGACAACACGGTATCTACCACACTTTACCACCCATATATAAAAACACTACCATCATTGTAAATACAAAGCACAGATCTCCTTTCCTCTGCTGTCTTTATTTGTAGAAGTCAACTTCAACAGAAAAGTAAACTTTAATCTGAAATATTAGTGATGGTATTGCATTTGACACCTCTTCTTCTTCTTCTTCTTCTTCTTCTTCTTCTTTTTCCCTGTCGTCAGGGGTCAGCAGCACGTAGTTGTTGGCGCCAACGAGCTCTGTCCATTGCATCTCCTTCCGTCAGTCCTCTGCTCTCCATGTCCCGCTTCAGGATGTCCCTCCACTTCAGCCTCTGCCTTCCGACCGATTGCCTCCCTTTGACACCTCTGGCATAACGTAATTTTGTGTCTCACATGTTCTAGATCCATCTCTTCTCTAGGTCCACTTTCTATGGGTGGTATAGAAAACTTAACAGCGAACACTTTAACCTGTTAAACGAAAACAATGCCTTGGAAGCTTAACCACCCTTGTTCCCATGTCAAAAAGACACTGAAGATCCACTTAATAAGTCATTCTAAAGATGGTTGGCATAAAGGATATTTAAATATATATACTTCCATAGATATATTCCAACATCACATCTCAAAACTTATCTTTATGTAAAATTACAAAATCTACAAGAACTAAAATTACTTACAATTTTTGATAATCTCGTTTCAAATTGAAGTGCTCATCAACCAACTGCCTGTATGGAGCCAGTTCGTGTTGTAATAAAATATGTTCCTGCAGTAGTGTTTGGTATTGATCAGTCATTGTTGAATGGCGTTCTTCCTGTAACAGTAAAACGAGCAATTATTGCTCAACTGTATATAGCAAGATATAATTTCAAGAATTCCTATACTACACATAATGACATGATTCAGTAAAACACATCTAAATCATTTCCTTTATCGATTAATTTTATAGTAAAACTTCAAGAGAGATTTATTTTACCCTAATTACTAATCTAATCCAAAAATCAATGTATTTAAACAATAATTTTATATACTAAAATACTAATGTCTTATGATTTAATAACAACAAATGATCACAAAAGTAGTTTGTTATATTTATTAATTAAAGTTTGGAAATTTGAAAAATAATAACACTAATAATAATGAAAATCATAATAGTAATCATTACCATATTATTATTATTGTTGATGTCTTTGTTAAGTTAAAATAAAATGAGCTTTTGTTTCTTTCTTGTCTTTTTCTCAAAATATATACTAAAATTAAACGATGTCAGTGAATTTCAGATCGACTGCAATATTCCATGCCTTCTTGAGCTAGTTACGCAAATTGGGATTTCCAAGATCAGCAAAAAAACTAATAAAAAAGATTGAGGAATGTATAGTGATAATTTTTCTAATGATATGCTGTCTATATAGTTACATCTAAGTAAGGGCCTTTATAGACTGGGACATCAAAGACCCTTTGTCAATGCTCACAGGTCAGTCTGTAGGAAAAGTTCCTGAGTTGATCTCTTATCGTTTGGATTAATCACCATTAAAATAAGCTTTGGTTACAGAAACAGGAGACTATACTCAATTATTGAGAATTGTTTTCTACTTCTACTGCTTATCTGTTGGTTGGTCAGGTCCCAAAGCTGATACAGGCATCGGCGATCATACGACTCCAAGTCATCCTATCACTGCAGGCATGGATGAGTTCATTACAGCACAGACTGTTGTTCGTACCCCAATTGTTTAGAGACTGTAATCTGTATTATGAATAATTGTTTGTGACATATGTTCTCCCGAGAATCTGACCTGCAGCAAATATTTTGTTGCAGTTGGTGGAATACTTAGCCCATCGACAACGTTATCTTCCAACTTTACCGTCATTTCTTCATTTGCTCTTTCTTCCTTTACTTTTTACTCTGTTACTCATTCAGCTAAGCTGTACTACAGCTGAAGGACAGTGATAAATTAAGTTGGTAAACCGAAGATCTGACTTTGGGTAAGAAATATGCGCCACAATAAAACAAGTCAATGAATACAACTAAAAATGTAATATTTACATAATAAAAGGGAACACTTTAAATTCTTAGTTTTGTTTTAAACAATACTTACATATTTCTTTAACTTTTCATTTTGGATTGCACCCGTCTCTTTCGACTTCCTTAATTTATCCATTTGGTCCTGGCCAAGTTGTAAAGAAAACAATGAATAGTATCATTTGCAGAAAATCGTATCATAGGATTAATGTCAACTGTCTTGAGAAGGGCACTTTGTAGAATGTTCTATAGTTTCAATATTACTCCCTATCTGATTTAATGATACTAAAAAGAGCAGAAGAGAAATGAAGTGTGAGTGGGTGTCAAAGTCAAAAATAAAGAAGAGAGCTAGCCTTAGAGACACCAATCAAGAGCTACACCTTTTACTTCAGAGGCATTCGTCATTTGAAACAAAGAGAAGCTAACTAATTTAAGGGCGTATTCTGAAAAAAGCCAGTGGTGTAAACCTTGTTTTCATGTTTTCAAAAATGCAAGAAAGAAATAAAATCAGATCTGGATTATACACTTCAACTTAGGAAAACTGACAGTAAAAAGAAAGGAGATTACAGCTATGACGTAAGGAAATTGAACACTGTATTAGGCTTCTCAGAAGACCAGGTTAACTATAGGTCACCAAGTCGAAAAAATTAGAGATTTACGCGATGTTACATAAATGGAAGTAGGGAGGAAAATAGGAGGAAACATACAAATAATGGGGGGGTATAACTTGGCACCATGGAGTAAACAAAAGTAAAAATAGAGCCAGGCGGGGTCATGACAATGAAGGTAATGATAGCTGAAAAGAATTACAGTAGATTTTCGATTGACTCATTGCAATAAGAATGTACCAAAGAAAAGAAAGCCATTGAGGTGAGAAAACCCAAACCAAAGATTAGCCAAATGGTAAAGAGGAACTTTTAGTTGAAGATGGTATATATATATACATGTGTGTGTGTGAGTGTGTGTGTATGTAGGGAAGAAGGATAGATGACAATAACACTGGTAAAAGATTTAAACGTAGAGAGCACTTCCTTTATAACATGTGGAGAGAAGATCAAATAAATTGAGTTTAGAAGAAACAGATTAGTTAGTGAAATCACGATGGAAGGAAGTAAATATGTATAATAAATACACTGTTATTTATGTAGTTCTGTGTATAACAAATTGTAAATACTTGAAACGTTAAACGAGTGAAAACAAGGTTAAGCTAAAATTTGATAATTTAAACGTAATAACCAAACTACGAAATGACAAAGAAACGAAAAGATCCGAATTGAACCTCTAAGAAGTAAATAATATCTAAAATTGGAAAGTAGTGACAAAAACTAGATTGGAATAATATTTATATTAAATAAATGAAAACCGATGCAAATTAAAAGAATGTGAATCTTAATCAAAATGAAGGAATTTGAAATAAAAATTGAATTTCTTACCTCAAGGTCACGAAGAACAAATCCTTTTGCTGTTGAGTTTTCCTTGATTTCTAATCTCTACAGATATAAATAAATATAAATTTGTTACATTAATAGCCATAGTTTATTAGAAACAATTCCTTTTTTTGCATAAAAATATATAGTTATATATCATGAAAATGTTTTACCTATTTTTATTTGTATATAGTGTAAATATTAAAGTTTTTATCCTGTATAAATATTAAGGAATAAAGAAATAAATAAATAAAATACATACAAATAATAATAACTAGAAAAGCATTCAGAAAGTGTAAACAACAGTCAAAAACCTTACTTCCTCCTATTTCGGAATATTTACTTATTATTGCAGTCCTGCCTTTATTTCAATATACAAAATCACATACTTCACACAATAATCATAATCCTTACATCATCATGCTTCTATCATCAACATATTCTAAAATTTCCATTCAAATAGGTACATAACTTTTAGAGTTATTTTGAACACAAACAAACATAGAAAAAAACCCAAAAAAACAAGAGATAAAAGCACAAACGCAGATCAAAACATAACCTCCTAAGCAGAGGTAATAATACTAAATATCTCTCTGAGATCATTGAGCACCTTTGAAATACTAGGAATACTAGATTCAATAGTTCTTTTATAAAGAATTGTATGGAAGGTTAAAAGATTCCCTTAATATGCAGAGATGAAAATTTGGGTAAAATTAATATTGACGGAACTGCTCCTGGAGCCTCTCATGAGTCTCCTTCCGGTCCCAAGCCCGGGTAAAGGAGGAGGGTTAAGAATGGGATCGACAAATCCACTTCGTAGAGAAGCTCCCGTCACAGAAACCAACACCAGGAATTAAATTTTAATTCATGGTAAAGGGGAAGAAGCAGGGCAGAAGACTGGACAGATGATGGATGATAGTCAAACCCAATAGAAAGCTGGCGGCTAGGCAGTGGATTGCTTGAAGCCAAAAAAAGGGCAAGAGTGGGATGCTGGAGGGTTCGGACATTGTCTCAGACAGGAAAGCTTGTCCAGGTAATGAAACAGTTTGATGCATACAAAATTGTGAAACAATAAGGTCGAGCTCATGTAATTTTGTCAAATAGTTTTGCATCCTCAAATGCAAAAGCGATTCCTCCCATTTTCAATTTTACTTTTGAAAGCAATAACGTGTGCTTATTATTTTGATTTTTTTTTCAGTGTTTGATACACTTTAAAGTACCTTTTTGTGTATCTAGTTCAACAAGAATACGCCTTTGCTACCATTAATAATAACAATTGTAAAAAATGAAGAGTAGGAGAAGAAAAAGGTAATATGATAATATCCACCAATTCACTTTAAAACACCTAAATTATACACTTAGATATAGATTGCATTTCATTCATACCAATAATATTATTAACCCTACCTTGTTTAAGAGAGCCTTGGAGAGTTTGGTTTCAAGTGAAACTAGCACTATAGAGAAAAAGAAAACAAAAAGTATCCATATCAACAAACACTCTCTTCCGTTGCGTTAAACGTCATTTTTTTGTTGCCGGAGGAGGGACGCATTGGCTATACTAGCTCAGTAGATGATTGTAATGGTGTTTCTAATGCAAAACTTCACAAAGAGGTAATGATTGATCTTCAATAACAAACCTTTTATTACAGGTATCAAAAATTATTGTTATTTTATTATATTGCATAAGTAGCAAGGCAAAGAGAGGACAGCTTTAATCAATTCTCTTGGGTTATTCTCGTGTACCTCGTCACCCGAGCTGGTACAATGTCAAAAAGTGGTCCGTGCTTTGTATCTTACAAGAGTCGCAATACGAGTTGTTGGTATAGACAATCTCGTTTCATTAACGGTACAGATGACTATGCATTTGTGCCCTGCAAAGTAAATACAATTGCCTCACCATTCAGTGGTATACTATCGCGTAATCGTTTCATATTGAAATTGGGAGCATTGCTGGAAACTGTCTTTACACATATTCTCCTTCACGAGAGAATAACCAGAACAAAAAAACAAAATTCTGTAGCACAAGTTAATTGGTCCCGTTATCAAAATAATTTGGTATTGTTGCCCAAAAATGTATCAATAATTACTTACGAGACCGAATTAATGACCTATAACAAAACTCATTTAAAAAAAGGAAAGAAAGCAATCAATTATCTCTAAAATAAGTAAACACAACATTCCAAAGGACTCGCTGTAACCCCATCTTAATTATCAAGAACAAGATATAACAAGATAAGGGATTGTGAATTACAATATTAGCCATATTATTTACATCATAGTTGCTTTGTCCCATTTTTGTTTTCTATTTCATTCCATTTCATTTTTTGTTTATTATCTCTGCCAAGGCTATTGTCTCGTCTGTTTGTTTATTTCTCTATCTCTCTGTTCTTTTTTGTTTGTCTGCTTGTGTGCAAAATAACTACAGAATTCATGGGCGGATTTGAATAAAATGTTCAGGAAATGATGGTAATAGTACAAGGAAGAAATAACTAAATTTTTGTGTTGAAGGGGATCACCATCTGAATTAAGGAATGTTTTAAAGACTTTTCATCATTGTTTGTTTGTTCGTTGTTATTATTATTACACAAAGAATGTAATTTATGTATTTAAATGAATGCAAACGTAGAGTATTTGGTGACAGTCCCAATATGGGAGAAAATGAACTGCTTGGGAGAGTGCTTTTCTAGGTGTTTTTAAACTTCAGCCAAAAAGAGATAATAACAGCAAATGAAATGAAATGTAATAATTATCTCACTGGGTATCTTTTGCTTCTTATTGCAAGAAGCAAAGGAATTTGTACACCAACATGGTCTTTCTAAACTTTGTCTTCTGACCTAGAAAAGATCATTTTGATGGAAACACCATTTTCAGTCACGTATTGCAAAAAATCTTGAAAGATAATAGTTGATTTGTTATCTTTCTTTTTCTTTACTCTAATTTAGAACTTTATTGTTAATATTCATACTTTTACAAAAAAGAAATGATTTTCAACTACAATTGATACTTTACGTATAAACTTGCAGTCAAAAGGGGAACCTACCAAGACTCAATGAGAATTAGTAAAAAGACTTAAAAAGACCAAAAACAAGTTGAAGAATCCATCTCTGAATACAGTCCATTATTTTTAGCCCTCTCTGATTATTATTTCATTAATGAGAAGAAAACACAACTTACGTTCTGTGGCTGATATAGCCATCCTAGCAAGCATTTGTCTCGTTTCAGTATTTCCACTCTGTAGGAAAACGAAAAACAATATCAAAATACTACCTGCACTGTATATTTAGTTTTTCGTCATTACCAGAATGCCGTATGAATAAAACATATTCAATTTTCTTCATTTATTTACACCAATACATTATTTCTCAGAAAATCGTAACTTTATAAAGAAAATATTTTATTTATATTTATACTATTATATATATCATATATATCTAACCATTACTTAAATCATATAAAAAAAGTAAAATGTTTCAATTAAATATAATAATTCTCTATTAGAATGTAAAAATAAGCAATATTTTTATAAAATTAATTAATGTAATCTTAGGTGACAGTTTATCACTTTAAAATTTGCGTTTGTAACCAACATTACATTTTAACACTTACAAATTAATTCCGCATAATATTCATAAAACTTAAAAATTACAAACAAATATGATCAAAATTGTTGTTGTCATAAATAACAAAATTTAATTTTTTTATTTACTGGTTTATTATGCTGTCATAACAAGGTGCAAGTATAATGAGAACTTTATGTACAACGGCGCTTTCACAGGGACAAGTGGCAAAGTGCTTGTGGGTTCAATACTGTGAAAATGAATTTACTGTCGATTGGATTAAATGCCTGGATTCAGACCATTTTCAATCTTGCTGCTCCTACGATTTATTTCTATCACTTCTTCTCACTTTATTCCCATTCCATATATTTTCTAATTATTCACATTTATCACACTTTTTTGCTATCTGCACTGTAGTCTCCTAATTAAATTCATAAGTCATACTGGCCTCATATCATACCACACAAATAATTAAAGCAGCATTTTTAATTTAAAATGATCAGCTGTACGTTTATGATATGTGAAAGATCAAAAGCTATTAAACTTTATTAAGAATTACAAATTTATACTACTAAGCTTACTCTCTTCTTCATGCTCATTCTTAGTTTTCTTCTTCCTGAAGAATCCTTACCGAGACAACGTTTGACGAATCGTGTTTTCCACTGTGATTGATCTTCATTCAAGTTACAGAGGTGTCTGGACTCAATTTTGAAATTTTATATATAAATGTACCTTTGTCAATCCAGGGCACGTTCAATACATTCCTATCTTATAAAATGATCGAGGAATTCTGATTCTCGTTCTTTATAAAAACCAATTTCTTTCAAAAGGTTTCAAATTGACACCTTTTCTCGTCCTTTTATTTTATCTGTCTCTCTAAGCTTCAGATTAGTTGCAACCGAACTCCCTACTTACCAAATTATTTATTTCTTCGTCTGAGTACCTTGAAATCAAGATTGAATTCATTTAGGTAAATTTGAGTACATCTTAGTTCATTTTGGTTTTCAAATTCCATCGGCCTTTTATATTTCCTCAAGAGGTGTTCTCGATGTCAATGAACACAGAATGTAATGATATAAGATCCTTATAACGCCACGTGCCTTAAGATTTTACTAAGCTACGTTTCAAGAGATACTTTTCCCATCGTCAGGCTACTCTGGTGATTAGGTTCCGCTCTTTTGTACGTCAATATGGCGTACCTAGTTGATCTGCAACTCGGATGAAGACCAATTATTTGTGACACTAAAGCAGTATTCAGAGTAAATTTGAAATGCGCAACTTTACCACTTCCAACATGAAGTGTTCGTATATATTAATGCCTTACTTAGTAGAGCAGGTGAAATACGTTCAATTTCTACTCATTCTAAAACAAAATATTTAATCGATTTGTCTTGATGTACCTGTACATTTAGAAATGAGAGTGGCAATTATAAATACATTTTTATTTCTAATCCTAAAGTAAAATATTATGCAAAATTTATTTTTTTAAACTTTTACCATTTCTATATTTACTTACTGTGAATTGGTCAACTGGTAATGGTTGCAGTTGTCTCATTTCATGTGCTTCTTCATGTAAGGCTGAGAAAAGAGATGGGAAGAAAGATGATTCCTTAAATACACCCCCGAAAAAAAGATTCACAGAATACCTTGAACTAAAAAGAAACACGAAGTAATTAGTAAAGTTATCTTTTTTTAAAATTTAATCCAGTTCGTTTTTGTGATAGCAATAATGAAATATACCTCCAGCACTTTCGATTATTTTTTTGTATTGTTGGAAATGTATTATCTACAATATATTTGCAAAAGTATGCAAGTGTGAATATAGCTTTTTAGTCCAGAAAATTGAAAAGTATGTTTGCACCGAATGGGACTCGAACTCATACCTGTGGCTATCATACCAACATCCTTCATCAGATCATTTTTGCAATATGTCTTTCACTCTCCATCTACATTCTATTGCTTTCATTTAAAATACATCGGCTGCTATTAATAACATAAATAAAATCTTAAATTAGATTCAAACTTTGTGTGAAAACGAAAAGGTTATCATTCATTCTGAGGTAACGCTTTTTTAGGATATGGGGTTTACCTAAAAATGCAATGCTTGGACAAAAAAATAATGTACTTTCCTAACTTGAGGTAACTGGGTGAACACCTCAGAAAAGGTTAGAAACGTTTGCATTTCTGGAATAAAGGTATTCCTGGAGATGCACTTTATGAGTTTATAGGACAAAATTTTTTTGGTCTTTTGCAATGCCGATCAATAAGGTCAAAATCTCGCATCTGCAAGTATACAGTTGAAAAATACTACTTTTCAAATAAACAATTAAATAATTTATGATTCAAATTGGAAACATAAGATGTCTGTTTGCATGCACATAAAATAGAGAAAACATCGTGTACTGTAAATATAACTGTAATTGGTTTGTAGATTGGACTTCTTAGCTACAAACATCAACCCAAAAAACAATTCACGAACGCTTTATATCCCATGAAAATGTTCCCTTGATATTTTTCTTTGCGAACACTTGCTAGTTGAGGATATATTTTCCATTGAATCGTTGTTATGCAATGAAAAGTTCAGTCCTTATCTCCTTCCAATACTTGTGTAATAAATCTTTCTGTGTTTGCAGCTTCATTCCTCGAACAGCTAAGTTGGAACTATTTGGCTTCTAAATACTTTCCTTCATTGATGTGAGATGATGTGAATGTTTTAAAGTCTGAGGTTAACTCATCTCTTGCCTTAACCCTTTTTCTCTCGTTCTCTTTTCTTCACTACTCCATACACTTGGTTTAATTTTAAATTGTATGGTTCTTAAATCATCAACAAGAGAACTGCATAGTGTTACATCTACGCCTTCTTTTTCCTATGAAAGTGTACAGACCTAAAATATGACAGCTAATCGTTTTTGTAAGAGGGTTAGTTTTCTGGTACTTGTCTGGACCAACGTGTTAAAATGAAACACATTAATTGAGCTGTGTTTTGTAAATGGTAAAAACAAACGGGAGAATCAAAGGCAGCTGGCTCCTTATTGTTAATGATTGTAAATTAGTAGCAATTGAAGCCCATACACTAATTCTCTTTGCCTACAAATGGTGTAATTTCATTATGTTTCTGTAAACAGATATTATATCTTGTGTTGAATTTATTGAAAATTTTGAACTTTATGGACTCAGAGGAAGCCATAGATGTAAGAGCTTTATCATGTCATGAGTC
>RDPX01000301.1:189721-210221 GCA_003991215.1 Morbakka virulenta
TCCTTATTAACATGATCTCTTAGTCTTTGCAATTCACTTTCGTACCGATTTCTTACTTTAATTAACATCTGAAAATTAAAAAAGAAGAAAAAATATGAATACAAATGTTGTTCACACTAGATAGTTGCTATTGTAAAATATCGTATCACTAGGTAGTTGCACCACATTAACATACATATTGGATACCTGGCAGAGGTACGGCTTATTTGACATTATTATTATTATTAATATTCTGATTCGCACAGTATTAGTGTTAACTTCCGGTATTGTCATCTTCAGCATCCGTTTCATTAGACTTGAGACACTGAAGGTATTTTAGATACTGAGAACTTTTTGCAAAATGTGTACAGTTTCCAGTAAGGCAGACTTTTGAAGCGTACCCATATCATTCTCTATGTTTAGTTACTCCAGAAATCCTTTCAATCTGGGTGGAATATTTCCCAGAGCTCAAGTTATGATTGGAATGACAGTTGCTTTAACATTATTATTAGTATTATTTTTATTATGATTATTATTATGATGATGATTATTATTATTATTATTATTATTATTATTATCATCATCATTGCTATTATTACATTATTACTGCTTCAGATTTTCATTACGAATAAATGAATATATTAATTCGATTTTTAATCTAATTATTCAACGCATAGATCTTCTTCTTCCTTTCCTCCTCGAAAGATAAAAAAAACGAAGAAAACATTTTGAAAGTTGTTACAGTGTGATGACTATATATATATTTCAAGACCAATTTAATTCTTTATTTTTCTGTTGACTAAGATTGTTGTTGTTTCTTTTACTTAAAAAGGAAGATAAGAAACATGCCATCTATTTTTGGTTTTGTCTGAAAAATATTCGAAACTTTAATATTTGAGAAATATTAAACCTAGAATGTTGTGGCCAGTATTAAACAAAACATGCAATGCAAATGTATCTTCATTTCTGTAATATACAAACTTAAGACAAAATTCGTAGGTTTACCTGAGGCTTTGATCCTCCACTTCCATTTGCGTCAATTTTGATTACTTGATTTTTTGCTTCCTCTTCCTTGAAAACATAGAAATTTCCATTTTAATCTCACTCACAAGACCAAATGCAAAAATAAGTAAAAAAAGGAGCGAAAAATTTTTGGTGCATTCAAGGCCACATATTTTAATACCCAGAAAGGAAAGACATTACTGTTCAATTATAAATGTCTCATGTCCATTTGACACAAGAGAAAATGAAAAGGAAAGGAAAAAGATTGAGCGATACCAAGACTTGAAATGGGAGGTGAAAAGGATTTGGAAGTGCAAAAATGTGGAAGTTATACCCATCGTTATCAGGGCACTAGGTTGCATATCAAAGGGTTTTCTCTACTTGCTTGAACAAATCATAGGAAATATCTTTTTCTGGTATACTTCAAAAAACTTGCCAGGAAGGAATAGCACGAATACTGCGATATGTGATGGACATCTAAGGTTGCTGGTTGTGACTTGATGCTCGGCGACCTCTACCACCAGTCAAATTTAAGCTAGACTGTGTTAACACGTCATAATATCAATAAAATACCAGCAGAACATCAAGCTGTATGAACTGAAAGAATTAAAAAATGTTAATATATAGGTATAATTAGAAGTGTTATTTCATTTCCATAAGTTTTAATCATGGCTGATGGACGTTGTTGTTTATAATTTCTGAATGAAAATAATCAGATGATTTAAAGACAAATGAAGATAGTAAGATCAATTTCAATTAAATGCAAATGATCATCAGATATAGAAACAAAAATAAATAATCAAATGATTTAAAGCAAAATAAGACAATTTATGACAAGGTACTAAAGGTAGATGCCTAGATGATAAGAATCTAAATAAAAATGATTATAAATATGTAAAGAAATACAAAATGAAAACATTTCTGGATGTCTGAAAATCTTGTACATAATGCCAGATTTGAAATTTCACGTACCTATAAGTATTTAAGTCATGACTGAAATAAAGAACATTTAAGATCTTGGTCGACTATGCATCTAATTATTAGGAAATAAAGTGTGCAAGAAAATTTAGGCGGAACATTATGTGGAAAAGCTAATAAGGTGTTAGCACTGAACTAGATTCGACCCAGTGCCTATGTTTATCATAATTACATGCTCTACCACTTGAGCTGTCAGAGCTCCTTCTTGACAGCATGTAGTTTTACCATCTGAGCAATTGTGACATAGCATATTTAATTGACAATTAATGGTTCTACATTATAAAGTATATCTCAAATATAATTATTAACATACTTACTAAAGCTATCTTTTCTTCTACAAGTCTCTGCATATCAATTGACATTTCGTCCAAGCATCGTTGCTTTTATAAATGGAACATAAAAAAAGAAATATCAGACTTTTACTTGTAAAAATAGAGCAGAAGACAAGAAATATAACATCTTTGCTTCTAAAAATAGAATTTAAGTTACGAAATATGACACCTTTGCTTTTAAAAATAGAAGGTGAAAGGTACCATTTAAAGCAATGCTTTCAAAATTACAAAATTGTGGTTTTACTATGAGGTTATTAAAGGAACGGGGTCGGTTTCAGTTTTCAGTGGGACTGCAAGCGTTTGAGCATGGGAAGTTGTGTATGTGAATTATACTATTGATAGAGGCGCAGAAATGTGAAGTATTAAATATTCTCACTACATGATACCAATCTAAGGCTCAGAAGCTATGGTAAAGTTCAAAAAGTAAACTGGCCATTAACATTCAGATTTCGCCTACATTTGGGTCATGTTTGCTATTGTGTAAAGAGTGAAAAAAATTGAAATATTGAAAACAATTCTTTAAGGAAATGCCCTCAAAGAATTAAGAAAAAATCCCTTTCTGCATTGGAGTCAGTTTTGAGGATTTTGTAGTGGCCCTTTAATATTAGCCTCGCTTTGAGATTGCAATTAATATAGTATCATCCTTGCTTTTCACAATTTATGGTGTGGAAGGTTAGTGATGGACGCTTAAACAAACAGAGGTATGGGAAAGAAAATCATCAGTCAGGTTGTACAATACCAAAAGACAAAACACCCATAGTTCAAAATACCTTGACATTTTGATTCTTCAGGCTACTTCTGAAATTCCAATAAAATCACTTGACAATATTGGATACTTGATGTTTTTGTTCAATTGTTTTAAACTTTTAAACCTATCTATATCTCAAAATCTTTACAATGCCACAGAGTTAACTAAAACACAGTCGTGTTAGTATCTCGTCCTTTTCTTCCCTGAAGGGCTTCAGAATTGCTACCAAAATGAGGAACTCGTTGACTTTTATGACGGAAGTGATCATGTCAGGCCATTTTCTCAAACCCCTAAATATACTGAAAATTTTTTTACAGATACCAAAATATGCTGATCAATTTTTTAAAACCCCCGAATAACCAACTATAGTTGGGTTTTTTTAACAACAGTGTTTGGGAGCATTTTTTTTTCTCAAGACCTGTCCTAAATTTCAGACATAATATGTGTACATGATCATCCCGTCATCAACGTCAATGAGTTGCCCACCTGGGAATTGTCAGTACATCTCAACTTTAACTATCCTCGTGATGAAAGCCGAAAAAGAGTTTTAATGCAGATGTCAATTTCTATGGGAAAATTCAAATGAAAATAAATTCTCAAGACAGGAAATTTCTCAAAGAAATTCACCTCAAATCTGGAGAATCCTTATCACTGGGATAATTTTGCACAAATGCTCTTGTATTTAAATCCACATCAGTCCAAAGGAGCTATGAATTAGTATTACATGTTGCTTGAGTATTTTGCACTCGAGTGTACACACAAGGACAAAAATGATCACAAACAAATACATTTTACACACATGCACAATAAACTATCCAATTAAAACTTAGTTAAGAGAATCGAGTCAATGCAATAAAATACATTTTACCAAAATTTTGACCTCCAAAAAAACCCTATTGTCAGGAAGACCAGGTTATTCGTTTATAAGCATGAAATAAAACTATTTGTCACGACCACATACAAATACACAAACACTTACACTTGCACTTTTTTTCAGTCTTTGGCCCTAAATAAGGCTTTGAAGTCACTTTAGCGCAGAGTTACTTTCCTTATTTCATTAATTTTTTTGTACTTATTATTCTTTTCAATTGATTGAGTTCTTTCCCTATCCCAATTCTATCTCTGACAACATGCACAGACTCAGTAGCATGCTACTTATTACGGAGAAACAAATTAGACGCAGTCAGTACTTTCAGGAAGATTGCTAGGGTTAGACTGACCGGCAAACCTCTTCTATTCTACTCTGCTGATTTAATCACTTGGCCACTATCAATCAAGCTGTTAACTCAACTAAAAATGACTTTCTTTTCTGAGACCTTAATCTATCGTCCATGTATCTATCTTAAGAGGTCACCTGCTTCAACCTGATATCATTGAAAAGAAAGACATTTGGCAAATTCTATAACGACTTACTTGAGTTATTATTTGCTCTTCTTTAAGGGAAACTTCTTCAAGTCTTAAGACATTCTCTTTTTCCACTTCATTTATCTAAAGTAGGGGCAAGAAAAGTGAAACCAAGCTTAAACTATGTGATAACAAGTAACTTACAAATAAAAATACAAGTATATCACAAAGCAATGATCACGTCCACTTTTGTTTACATACTGCTGTAAAAGCTGTACGACATTTATTTTTACACGCAATAAAAAATCGCTACCTACTGATCATTTCTTTAAATCGAGTACTAGGGCTAAAACAAAGCTTCATGACCTCAGTCTTACCCTCCTGTCTCTCGTCATAAATAAATATTAGTTACTTTTGCTAAAGTCCTATAAATCATTGTCGATTTCATTTAAATTTTACCCTGAAGAAAGTATAAATGTTTAGAAAAGAACTTGCACTTCCATACTGTGAATCATTGCCATGAATCCCTAGACGTTCACTAAAACCTCGTTAAAGTAGTAGTGACAAAAAATGTACTCTGTCAAGAACAGGCTAGGTCTCTATGTTTTTTCGTCTTTAACTTCCTTTTCCCAATTGTTGGCTTAGGACGATGCTCTTCCAAGGGATCTTTTTGAAACAGCAAGGGATGCTTAAGGTAGATGCCCTCGCTAATGACAAACAATGGCTTTTTGTAAGCTACCAAACTTTTTCTTAGCTTGGGAAATCAAACCCGAAAATTCTTGATTACAGTGCAAACCAAGTCATCAAAGTAAAGGGATAGGGCAATTATATGAAGATAAATCTGTACCGGTCTTAGGTATAATTCTAATTTAATTTTTCAGTGTGTTTAGGGGTCCCCTAACACTCTCCCTTCAAAGTTTAGGGACGGTCATCAAACCTTTTCACTCGAACGTATCGCAAGGGCTTTTTACCATAATCTGACCAGCACTTTGAAAATAATACTGATATACGACTGTATCTTGCATTCAAATTAATATCTATGCATGCATACAAGTTTAATAACCATCTCTGATATCCGACGTCGCCAAAACCAACTATGGGCGCTCAACACGGGCTGAGGGAGCTCGTAATTTGAATTCCTGAGGGTCTGGTTTATTTCTATTTCTGTTTATATCGCAATTATATTCAGGTTTATTTTGTTCGAAATCTCTGTTCCTGGCACTCAGCCGGACAAAGAGAGTACCCCCTCTGTTTTTCGTATTGATTAAAAAGTCACTTGTCTTGCTTTTCTTATTCTGGACTCTTCTCTTGATCTAGAATAGTGCCAGCGAAAAAGAATTCCACCAAAATAAAGGCAGTTTTAAATGCGGTATTCACGTTTTACACCACGAATGGTCTATTTCTCCTTCTCTACTTCTACTTCTCTTTCTCTTACTACTTCTACTTCTACTTCTGTTTCTATTTCTACTTCTGTTTCTATTTCTACTTCTGTTTCTACTTCTACTTTTACTTCTACGTCTGTTTCTATTTCTACTCCTACTTCTATTTCTACTTCTGTTTCTATTTCTACTTCTGTTTCTATTTCTGCTTCTACTTCTATTTCTACGTTGTTTTTAATTCCTTTTCTTGATTTGCATACTTTGTTCAACTTACCTTTTGTTGCTTTTTATCAATTGCAACAGCATGTTTCTCTTTTAAGATGCTAATTTCTTTTTTCAGCTGACCTTTCTCATTTTCTAGCTTCTCAACAACATCATCATTGTCTTCTGTGAAGAAAAACAACAATAGACAGTAAGATACAACAAAATCTGTTTTAATCAATGTGCTATTCAATACTCACTTCACTGGATCGAGAAGTTATTTCATGATGGTCAAGCTTGTATAACTGAAGTACAGGACATAGATAAACATTGATACTATTCAAGGTTGAGAGGAGAGATATTAAAGGTAGAGTTACAAATTTGTTTTCTTTCTTTGATTGACAATAGTGTAAACAAGCCACTTATAAATTCCTATTCAAATGTTTGGAGTCCTCTACCTCTTTTTGTTCCGTTGCACTTAAGTTGGGACGGCCTTTGAAGCAAGATAGCGTAATTAGACTCTGAAAAACGTGCCATCGAATACTCTTCCTGTAGTAGCTTCTACTGGGTTAACGGTATCACTTTGTGAAATTTGGTATCTGTGTACGGCCATAGGTCTTTTGAGACCTATCGTTGATTTGCAAACCTTCCCACACATCACACTTGACAGATAGTGGGGCCTTGGATGGACGTTGGAAAGTGGCCTTGATCTGACATTAGACTTCAAATGATTCACAAAGCCAGCTTTTGACGGAAGAATACTTTCACATTTGTCACACTTCAAGCTCTTTATGCCTTCATCAAGCTTGTTCTGCCAGCCTTTGCGTAATCTACACTTTAATAGCTCATACTCTAAGCGAGTATTTTCAAACAAGGCACAACCTGTCTTCACGTGCCTTCTCCAAGTTGCTCTTTCCAAGGCAACTCTTTCCCAGTTTTTGGAAGTCTATTCCTAGTTTCTTTAATTTTTTTTAATATAGTCTTTGTAACTTACTCTGGGTTTGTGCTGTGGTTGCTTCCCAGTCTGGAGTTGCCCGTAAAACAGTTGCTTTGGGAGTCTATCATCCTCCATGCGAATTATATGGCCTGCCCAGCGCATATGATTGGCGATGATCATTGACTCGATACTTGTGTATCCTGCTCTGACAAGAACTTCACCATCAGGTGTTTCGCATTGTCACTTGATCTTGAGTATGTGTCTCAAACATTTCTGATTAAAGTTTTTAAGTAGTTTAAGATGTCTTCGATGTCTCACAAGAATACAAAAGAGCTGTCAAAACACAAGCCTTGTACACGCAGAGCTTGGTTTTAAAGGTGATGTCGCGATCTGTCCAGACTCGTTTTTCAAGCATTCCAAAGGCAACAGAGGCTTTCTATATCCTCTGGTATATTTCTGCATCAAGGGAACCATCTCTTGACAGGGTGCTACCAAGATACACAAAGGTGTCGACCACACCTAATGAACTACCATAGACACGGATATCTGGTACAATGTATGGTTCACCAGGTGCTGGTGTGTACATGACTTTTGTCTTCTTCAGATTAATTTTAAGACCAAACACAGTGCCTGAAAGGGAAAAACGATCTATAATGAGCTGCATGTTTTCAGCAGAACAACCAAGGATGTCAACGGCATCAGCATATACAAGTTCTCTTATTAGACTCTGACAGACTTTTGACTTAAAGTTAAACCTTCGCAAATTAAAAACACTTCCAGTAGTTCTAAATTGCAAAAGAACACCTATATCACAGTCATGGAATGCATGTGAAAGCATAACAGCAAAGAATATGGGGGAAAGTGTTGGTGCTGGAATGTCCCCTTGTTTAACACCGGTATCAATTGGAATCCCCTCAGACAGTTCTTCATTGAAAAGAGCACGAGCTTTCATGTCCATTTATCCGAACTTTTTTACGGATATATAATTTGAACTTCCCGCGAATCATTTTATGATCAGTGTCACATTCCACACTCCTCATTACACGTACATTACACACATCACAACGGTCACGCCTCCTGGTGATGATACAGTCAATCATTTGGCCATGTTTCGATCTTGGGTAAGTCCAACTAGCCTTGTGTCTAATTTTAGATATATACATACATACATACATACATACATACATACATACATACATTCATACATGGAGAGAGAGAGATTCTGTGTGTTTATGTGTGTGTGTGAGAGAGACAGACAGACAAACAGAGACAGAGACAGAGACAGAAAATTATCTAGTTAGCTTCACACATATTTTTTACTTTTCCACATTTCCAAATCCCCTCCATCTATATTATTCTTATTATTATATCAATATATTTCTACTAATATATTTTGTATCAATTTTAGGATAACTCCATTTTATTTCTCTGCATATTTTTTCCAATTCTCGATTTACAAAAATAAACTAGAGCTGAGCATTAACTGACAAATTACAAAATGCAGTAAAGCGGTGCAAAGATTGGAAATGACTAAGATTTGCATAAGTAATAATACTGCTGTAAAAGGGGATGAAAGAAAAACATTGAAAAATTCTTTTACAAAACTGCATTCATTTCAATCATAAATGTAATCCAATATTGTAAACTTACCCTTTTCAAGAAGCTCAGCTTCCAGTCCCGATACAGTTAATGCCTGAGTTTCAACCAGGCTCTGCATCAGTGAAAAAAAGCAAAAAATATTTGTGAATACAAAGTAAAAACCAAGACAGGAAATGAAAACTAAGATAAAACAGGCTACAGTATACAATTAATTTCTTTATAACAATATCCTATTAAAGTATAAAAAGTGGCTATTTTATAAATATTAAAGTTGTTCTGGGATTGTTGTGGGGGGTTTTCACAAGAGCCTTCTTGGCACGGCTAGAACCCAAATGCAAAGAATGACATGTTATTAAATTGTTATCTGCATACTCTTTTTCAATTTCAGAGTTTCATACTTTAACTCTCGCCGAATTCTAACTTAAAAAGTACAACCGTAACCAGTAGTCTGCTATTTGTCACAGAGAAACATGACGTAATACTTCTAGAGGCTGTATTAGGTGGAGAGAAGTGAAGGGTGTGGTTTGCGATAGGAGGACTCCTTAGTGAGTGACAATCAAGGTGTCCCAAACTACGATACTTCCAGTACTGATGTACGGAGCAGAAACCTGGGCGCTGGGGAAAAAATGAAGAGTAGCTGCTGATGCAAACGGAGATGAAGATGTTACAGTGGATCCTTGGATTGTCGCTTTTGGAAAGAAGCACAAATTAGGAGATATGAAAAAGTGCCGGAATATCAAGTATAGTTGAAAAGCTGAGAGAGAAAAGATTGAGATGGTTTGGGCACTTTATAAAGAGAGAAAATAAGAATGCAGTACAAAGAGCAAGAAAGGAACCAATTAGGGGGAGTAGATCAGTTTGGAAGACAAAAGCTGAGATGGACCAATGTCGTGAAAAGTGACATGAAGACCAAAGACTAGTTGAAGGTGACGCGAGCGAGCGGCTGAGATGGAGTACGACGATACGTGTTGCTGACCCCTGACTACTGGGATACCAGCATCGGAAGAGGAAGAAGAAGACTCTTGAGAACTAGCTGGCCAAAGAGAAAGTCTAATGAATGATTAATGAATTCTAAACAATGTTAGAGAGAAGAAATAAATGCTACTATCACAGGTTTTCTTTTTGGTCAAGCAATGAGACCAGCGGATTAGAAAAAAAGAAATATCTCAAGGAATGGTGGAAGGGAACAGAAGGAGAGACAGACTAAATTTTAGAAGGATTGCTGATTTCAAACACTATGCCATTAGATTCTTCAAAAACATACTTCCTACTAGCTCTTGATAGAGACAAATGATGTAGAACTGTCAACATTGCAGCAATTTTGTGGCCCTGCAACTCAAAAAAAAAGAAGAGGAAGAATACTAAGACTTAATTCTTAGAATATCAGCAGACAAATATGTACCAAGAAAAATAACTTTTAAATTTTCCTGGAGACTCTTTAAACTGTAGTAGTATTGCACTAAAAAAAACCTCGTACGCTCACCTCTCTAAGATAATACCTTAACACTAAACAATTACCTCAAAAAAAAACCAAACAAAGAACATACCCTACATTCAGCAAGCTCATCTTTGAGGCTCTTGATAGTATCCTCGAGGACAGCAACAACTGTGTAATTGACCTTTTCTGCAGACGGAGTTTCTTCGATAATTTTAGGAATACTTTTCTTTACAGGAACTGCATCTTCTGTTTCATCTTCATCTTCAAATATAAATTCAGATGCTATGGAAAACCTTTTGTTTTTTGCCATTGACATTCTTCTTTGATCTAAAATAGACATTCGGCGGTTTTCTGACATTGATAACCTCCTTGGAGATGGGACATCGTCTTGTTGGATGGAAAATCGACGTTGAATTTCCTGGACTGCAAGAAGGAAAATAATGGCATAAGTACAATCAGCTTTATTTACGAGTAATATAAAACCTTTCTGAAATGGTAGTTGACATAAAAGTATCCCATGATATGCATTAAAAAATAATGACATTTTAAAACGACTTTTATGGTCCACAAGATTCGTTAATACCATAGCAATGACTTCTCCTTGGCACATTTTGTGGGTTACGTTTTTGTATAACATAACCCCTTTTAACAACTTTTGTACGTTACTTGTCAATTTACTTTGTAACTTTCCTATTTTCCTCAGTTTCTTCTTCTACATTATACAGAGCTAGGTCTGATTTCTGTTTCAGGGTCTGTATTTAACTAGCGTACAGCCTCTTTTAGTCTGTTTGGATTCTTGTCTGTCTTGCTTACCTGGAGGGTGCTAAGCAAAGTTGTTGTTTTAAATGCACTTGTTCTCTCCTTATTCTCTTTATTGGGTGTCCAAGATTTATATTCATGTTATGAGGCAACCTACACGTATCATCTAATACGTTTAATTATAAAAATTTGGTGTCTTTTTTGTTGCCGACGGGTGCAACATCAAAAAGATAAAAAGGGGGGTTAAATTAAAAGGGGCAAGAGAAGATCCGACATTATAGCCATTACTATGTAGCAAACTCGAGAGAGAACCCAAAAGACTCACTCGAAAGATGACAATAGTACTTCAAGGGAGGCCTGATTAAAGTCTTTTAGACATACAGGATTCCTTCAGGAAGGTATCAGCAAGCACAATAGAGAGAATCTACTTTCATTACTGCAGACATAACAGAAGGTTGTGTAATTGTTTGACTATTCGAGCGCACCACTATTTCTTACCGCTGGATCTACGCACCTTTATCACTGTTCCACGTTATTGCCTTAATAGCAACTGGTGAGGCTTTTCCATGAAATACAAACATTCATACCACTCAGGCTACACTGAAGAGCTATTGCATAGCAAAACATGTGTTGCAGCTTGAAGTATTTATGTTTTTTGTTCTCTTCCTGTCTTCTTAACGCTACTAATTTTACGTATTCTATTATTTCTGACTCCAATCCAAAACCTTTTTGCTTTTCATCTTGGATCTTTCTGTCCAACATTGATCATGATTTAGGTGCAGATGTATGTTATACTTAACCTGAAATCTAAAAATCTTCTCTGTAAATATTTACTACAATTGAAATGTATATTTGCAGATAACGTCATCTTAATCTCCCTTGTCTCATCTTTATTGCTATATTTCTAATCCAGTCCTGACCCTCTCACTTCCAAGTCTTTTCTTCAAGTAACAAATTCCTGATTTTTTTTCTGACACTGTTTTTCGTTTTCAATCATATTTGCATTTAATGTACTGTTGCCATAGTCTATGTCTATGTCTATGTCTATGTCTATGTCTATATCTTTATCTATGTCTATGTCTATGTCTATGTCTATGTCTATGTCTATGTCTATATCTATATCTATGTCTATGTCTATGTCTATATCTATGTCTATGTCTATGTCTATGTCTATGTCTATATCTATGTCTATGTCTATGTCTATGTCTATGTTCTTACATGTCGATATATATTTGTATATATTTACATGCATATATCATGTTATTTTTTAAAAACAGCTTTAATAAAATGCNATCTATGTCTATGTCTATATCTATTTCTATGTCTATGTCTATGTCTATGTCTATATCTATATCTATATCTATATCTATGTCTATGTCTATGTCTATGTCTCTGTCTATATCTATATCTATATCTATGTCTATGTCTATGTCTATGTCTCTGTCTATATCTATATCTATATCTATGTCTATGTCTATGTCTATATCTATGTCTATGTCTATGTCTGTGTCTATGTCTATATCTATATCTATGTCTATGTCTATATCTATGTCTATGTCTATGTCTATGTCTATATCTATGTCTATGTCTATGTCTATGTCTATGTTCTTACATGTCGATATATATTTTTATATATTTACATGCATATATCATGTTATTTTTTAAAATCAGCTTTAATAAAATGCAACTAAAAGTCAATAGTACTCAATTTATTATCAAATGTTTGTTAAACTTGAAACCATTAAATTATTTCGGGTCACACGTGCTCTGTCGATTGGTAGTATAAATACGTACTTTTCGCGTTTGAATTTGTTTGCTCTTCTGTCGTTTTTTCAGCTTTGTCAGCTTTAACACTATTTGGAACAGCCATTTTCCCTTCTGCTGAAGGTACCATAATAGATACCCTTCTTTCTCTTTGAGGCTTTTCATTTGATGTAGTAACCTGGGGCTTGTTATCTATTTCCTCCTGAAGCTCATTCTAGAATCATGATAAAGATATATTAAGTTTGAATATAGTATTATTCTTAACATAAGAGTTTTAAAAATTCCATGTTGTATTGAAAGTATTTGCTTCACAGAACAGGACCATACAGAACAGTGTCCAAAGGTGAAAAAATTTCAGTATTTTAGGACCTAAACTCATCTCATGTCTTTCTTGATTAATGAAATTTAAAAATGCACTTTTTTTAAATTCAAAAATTTCAGTGTTTGCGGGCCATTTTTTTCAGCTTTCTTTTTTAATCTGTATACTTCAAAATCATTAGTAATGGTAAAACTGTAACTTACCAGACTGTTCTGATAAAAGGATGCAGAACCAACACCTCAGTTTGTCGACCAAGTAACCAAACCTTTCAAGATGGATTGAATATAAAACGCTCATTATGATGAGTTATCTTCTCAAACTAATTCTTAAAACCATCCTCAGTAGAAACAAAAAAAACATTGGCAGTGAGATCAGTGATACCAAAAGTGTTTTTGTTGCAGCTTAGCAAACAACAGAATATTAATACTATCATATGGTGGATGACAAAAAAATAAACAAAACATGAAACTGACAGTTCTAAACTAAGTTTTGTTGATTTTTTTTGTCGTCAACCATATATACATATATATATACGTATATATACATATATATACACATATACACATATATATATATATATATATATATATATATATCTTAGCGCCCCATTAATAACAAGTGTTTCTTTTTTTAGGCTCTGCACAAGTACATTTTACGTCCTGACGAAAATTAAATTATGCCGAAGTAAAAAAATTGAAAATGTTTAGCTTACGTTAGACAGTATAATCGTAAAAAGGGCGTTAATAGTTTTTCAGATGGGGATAGGTGCTTATCAATAAGTACAGAAACCACATGTTTCAAAGGTGACCTGGAGACCTGGTGACCTGGTGACCTGGTGACCTGGTGACCTTGTGACCTGATGACCCAGTAATCCGGTTACTATGTGAACCGGTAAAATGCACAGCCAAGAATGCAAACATTTCTTTCAAAATATAAATTTGAATGTTTTAAATCACGTTTATTTTTTCGATCTTTCATAACTCTCCTGGTGAACAGTGAGAGACTGATCAGGATCTGCAGTGAGCGGTAATCATTAAGATCTGGGCAGGTCGTTTTGCATTACCGTATATTTTTCGTATTATGCATTTTCATTAAAAAAACCAACTTACATTTAAGTGGTTTTTCCACTGGTGTTAAGAGAGGCAATGCGACTGTGGATGGGTTTTCTTAGTGGTACTAGAAGTTGAATAGGAGAGTGTTGTTTTGGTGCGTACGCAAAAGTCCTTGGTGGGACCATAAAGGCGCAAAAATGCATTGTTGTTGTGGATTCCAGGAGGAGAAAGATAAGCGGATCTGGGCTTTTATGGTGTTGGCTATCTGGTGGTAGAGTCTTTGTGGGTTGTGCTTGTTTGGTTGAAAATGAGGTTCATGTTGTTAAAATCTGAAACTTGCAATTTCATTAGTTTAACTTCAGCTGCGTACACAAAAGTCCCTGGTGGGACCACAAAGATGCAAAAATGCATTGTTGTTGTGGATTCTGGGAAGAAAAAGATCACGTTTATCTTTGTGAAAAGTTTTTTCCCTGCCAGTCGAATGGATCAAGATGCCAGAAAGAAGATTCTAGTCAAGTGAGTTTTTATCGGTGGGGAAAACAGAGAGAGGAAGTCCTCCACTTTTTGTGATTGGCTAAAGAAAGTAAAGGGAATCGAACAAAGCATGCAACTTTTGTGATTGGCTTTCTGAAAGGATTAAAGATCATACACAAATTCTTTTTGTCCACAAAAAAGTGATTATAATTAAATATTTATTGTCTCCAACGCTTCTAGATGAAAGTCAGACCTGGCTCTTCCAATTCTTTTTCAACTGTTTTCTTTTGTTGAAATTTTTACTTCATTTACGGTTCACCAGTAGATGCTGTGTTGTGGCCAAATCACAATTTTGTGTACAGTCTTAAACTGTCTTTTTGGCTGAGATTTATCATGAGTTTTTCTCTAAAAGCAATGGGTCCATGTTGCTTTGTTCTATCGATTTTAAGTTTTTAAGGACGTATGGTCTACGTGCCTAGCATCACATTGACACTTCAACTCATAAAAAATATAACTATATCTGTGGCAGACAATACATCCTTTGTAGATGAAGGAAGAATCACTCACTCAGAACTTGGTTCCTACATTCTCGCATAAGAGAAAAAACGTAAATATTTTACATATTTAAAACTTACTAGTCTTTCCCAAAGCATTTCGCATTCTTCTTCCAAATACTGAATCCTCGTCTTATCCTTTTTTCTCATTTCGATAAATTTCTCGTTTTCTTTTTTCGAAACACCAAGTGCAGCGGTTCGTTGTTGAAACTGTTTTTCAAGTTTAGTGTAATCTTCGCTCTTTTTTTCAAGTGATGACCACACTGATTTTAACTGTTTCATCACAAACCGCAGATTCTGTTTAGCACTACTGCCGTGAGTGATATTAATTAACTCCTCCAAGGCTGACATCACATTTTTAGCTGCAAGTCGAAGCTGTTTTGGATCTGCCAAGTCAAGATCTATTGGTAGAAAACAGTTTATAGACCAATACTTGTAAATTATCTTGAAGAAATAAATTAATTACTGCCACATCTGAGGTAATCAGGTCAATCATAGTTAATAGATTTAATAACAAGTTGGATATTAATACGTTATCTGGCATAAAATCAAGAGCAACAGCAGATTTGGGATAACTTTTAGAGAGGAAAGAACCTAACAAATGACAAACTGCTATTGAATATTTGAAGATATGCGAAGGACTTATTACAAATATCATAAAATTGTAATTTTTTTGTAGGGAATTTGGAATGGTACAAAGAAGAACATTCCAAACGAAACTTCACAAGGTAGACAAGGGAAAGATCTAAGGATGTGAATTCCAGTTGGGCATATTATGAATAGATATGTTCAAGACTAAAACTAAGGATGCCCTGGAATGGGTGGACCATCTAACACCACCAACTGAGATTTCCGTAAATGTCCCAGGTAATTCCTTACACTGCTACCGGCCGCAAAAGTTTTTAGTTTTATCCGCTAAAAGACGTGATATTTTTCTGAGAATACTGTGGCCTTCTAAGCGATCGGTTATTCTTGATAGTGGGAAAGCACAAACGCTCCAGGGACCTAGAGAATTTTAGTTGAGTGGGTGTCTGAAGGAGAAAACAATCAGATTTATTCCTGGTGAATCACAATCTGTACTAATTTAAGCCATGAAAAGAGATATCCATTCACAAACAGCAGAGTTGTCTAAAAGATCGGGCGATGCTCTTTTTTCTTGTCACAACACGTCACAATATTCCTAACCTTAATTCTTCGGGAAAAATTCTTCTTTGAGATTCCCATCCTCCGATAGATAACTAAACAAAGACCTAGGTCTGACAACGGCTCCCCAAAAACTGCATAACAGATCGTTCCGAGTCATCATTATTTAAAAGCACTCGTCAACGTAAAGCGACATTAAAACACTCTTGTCAACTTTTATCTGCTAAAATCCTTTCTTCCAATCCCTTTCCGATTTCTTTCCAATTCAACTTCGGATATGGTTGCAGCCAATCTTAGATTTACAACAACATAGCCTACCTCTTCTGTAAACAATTAAAAGTCTTTTTGTATCCGAGGAGTTGCTACTGTTGAGGATTTTGTATTAATTTATCTTTTTGATTTTGTCAACAACCTTGATCAGTGAATAGTTTTAGCTACACCAAAGGAAAATTCTAGAACAATCATTATTTTTTTCCTGGGGCTTAAATGAAAAATACCTTAGAATTTAGGGAGGCGACCCAAAAGTAGTTCTTGAAGACCTTCGCAATACCGGTAATAGACAAGACTCTCTTTAAAAACCCAAGGTAACTGAAGAAGGTCTGTTCTTGTACCGAAGACATGAAGGACTATCGGCCTTCTCTTAAATGTTCCAGGAAGCAAAAATATGCAAAAATATGCAAAAATATGCACCCCTATTCAATAATACATAATTCTTTCTTCTAAGAATTTCTCAATCACTTTTGTCAATTGCTTTAAGTACTTGGGCAGTTTACAGATAGTTTTATTAGAATGGTCACTCATTGAATAAGAACCATTCCCTACAGAACGTTTTTGAAAAAAGTATCAAGTGTGACACAATGACTAAGTTTAGTATCACACACGTTAAGTATTTCACAGAGCAAGTAAAAATAACTCTTTATAATATACCACTTTTTGTTACCAAAACTAAGGTGTGTTGGTAAGGCCATCAATATCATTCACATTTTGCATTAATTTTGAATTTTGAAAAAATGTGTGTCTCAATTGAAATGAAGCTATAATATTACCTTGTTTAAATAGGTTTTACCTCTTAGTGTGCACGCCAACAAAAACTGAAGGTAGCTTATATATAACATATCTAAGCTTATATATACATATATAACAATATGTTTTTATTTCATCTTTATCTCATTGATTACAAAATGCATCACCGGAAAATGTTGTATTTGCGTTCCCGATCCTCTTTACATCCATATCTACTACAACAGTGTTATCGTTCACCTGAAATGTCCAGGAATCAAAATGCCAATACTAGTTTAAGCTTACAGCTTGTTGATTGTCTTGAAGTATGGACTTGTAACTTGACAGTGTGAATAACTCACTATAGGAACCATTCCTTGGGGGTTAAAGCCAAGCACTTTGACCGAAGAAACGTCTTTAACTCAAGTATATAGTAAACTAGTAGTGTTTTTAAAGGAATATAAAGATAAACAGGCCTATAGCAAGAACATATATAAGGAACTGTAAAAATGCATGTAAAGAACTAAGGGCATTCCCACAGAATTCGTCACCAAAAAAATAAAGAACTAAGAAAGAACTGTTTTGTTCTCTTACCATTATATAACTTTTTTTGGCCATCTTCAGCTACTCCTTGTCCCAAGAGTTCGTCGGTACTTGATTTCGGCCCATCAGCTCTAGGGTTAACTGATCCTCCACGGAACACTTTGACAACAAGAGAATTTAATTTTCTTATCTTAAACGTCATGAATCCTAGAGTTTCCTCTATATCAAAATGAACATCTCCCTCCAGTTCATCGTCTACTTCTAAAACGCTACGATCGACGTTTTCAAACCAGAAGTCCACGTCACGTATCAGGTCTTGCCTTTTATTCAAACATCCCATGAAGGATGCAAGTAGATCTTTGATTTGCTGTCTTTCCTGCCTCTGCATTTTGAAATCATAAAAAGAAATGATAACTCTCAGATGGGTACTACAAGGGAACAGAAAGTAATTGCAAGTCGTAGTATTCTGTATCAAAATCACAGGCGCTTCATCCCAACAGAAAACAAAATGAACATAGCCCAAGGTAAAATCATTTACTTTTAGTATATTTTCTTTATATCTGCTTCATTTTTTCCCTTGATGCATAATGCCTGGTGCCATTGGATCTTCTAAAAGTATAAAGACTTTTTGAATCCTCACAAAACAAAGGATGATGTTATGAAGATTTAAGAGCTTTTTTTCCAACATCGGAACAGAGTAACACAACCTGACTGGAGTATAGGTATATTCGTTTAAACAACCAACGATAGAAGAAGATTTGGTGTTTAAACAAGTCAGCACTGGATACGAGGACTGGTTAAACCCTATAGGTACAATATCAATTGGTTTCGTGTGCTAAACAATAAGCAGATAATTGATTTAGTGTACCGTATAGCAAAAATCAGTCATGAACTGTCCTTGTGATTGCAAAGGTTGAACCCATAAACTTAAAACATACTACTTACAGTCATCCACTTTTTCTTGTAAACTTGTAATATGGGGCTATGAAATGCATAAGTGCAAACCATAAACCTAAAATTTATTTTTCACTGTTTTGTACTTTTTCTTGTAATCTTGTAATATGGGGCTATGAAATGCATAAGTGCAAACCATAAACCTAAAATTTATTTTTCACTGTTTTGTACTTTTTCTTGTAATCTTGTAATATGGGGCTATGAAATGCATAAGTGCAAACCATAAACCTAAAATTTATTTTTCACTGTTTTGTACTTTTTCTTGTAATCTTGTAATATGGGCTATGAAATGCATAAGTGCAAATCATAAACCTAAAATTTATTTTTCACTGTTTTGTACTTTTTCTTGTAATCTTGTAATATGGGGCTATGAAATGCATAAGTGCAAACCATAAACCTAAAATTTATTTTTCACTGTTTTGTACTTTTTCTTGTAAACTTGTAATATGGGGCTATGAAAACTTGTAACTTTATTATATAAGAAAATGGCAAAAATTATACTGAGGTACTGACGAGTTCTACTTTCAGTGAATGTTACGTGTTTTTAACTGAAAACCTCCCTTTTTTCTCTTTTGTTATGCAATATATATACCAATAAAAACAAATGACAATAAATAACAACAAACAACAAATTTTTCTAGCATATTTTTCGATTTGTAGGTGGGGTTGGCCTAGTCTAGATGGATTATAATTATCTTTTAAATACAATCCCTTCATTGCCATTATTCTTTTTATTGTTTTGTGTCTTCTTCACTATTAACTTGTCGTAATATCATAGAAATAATAAAGGGTCTATTTTAATATTTAACTATAAATAAAGAATAAAATAAAGGATCTATATCGTTGGTATCGTTGAACAAAATGAACTCCTAGTATATACCTTATGTCTTTCTTCCTCCACATCAAATGCTCCTACACCATACACAATGGAATCAGTTAAAGTATTAGTAGTTGGACTGATTTTGGTATCAATCCCATAATGGTGTAATGCCATTGTAACTCGGTGATTGATGAGATCTAGTTCATCTCTTGTAACTGCTGCAGCTCTTTTTCTGCGTGCTTCTTTCATCCTATTTGCAACTGCCAAGACTGCAGCTGACAAGTCATGGTAGGTAGGTAAGAAAATCATATCATGGTTCGAACTTTCTGGATACATGCAGCAAGGATTTGTGCAATCTATATAACCAAAAAAAAAAAAAGAAGATACCTAAAGTATTGACACTTTGCCAGAATGTAGAATAAAATTTGTGCAATATTTGTGTTCTGTTTGTCATTTTAGTAATATTCGTGTTGAAATCTCAGGTTCTTGTGCAGTAGATCATGGGGATTTCGTATCATGGGCCTCCAGATGTTTAAGAGTTAAACGAATATTATATTAGGGGAATATATTTCAAAACAACAAATATTTGGAAGCCAATATCACTCGAATAATAAAAAATCAAAGAAAAACAAACACTTTAAATCAACCTGAAAATCCTCAGCGACTTAAAATTGTTTTAAACCACGTCTACGAACAAATAATATATCCCCTTTCTGTCCACATCCAAGTAGTACGTTTCTGTATACGTCAGGAATAAAGATTTTGATGGGTTTTTTCTGCTCTTTACAATCACATAAATTCTTGAACTACTTCCACCCACTTTCCCTAATAGTTGGAAGAGTATCAATTGAAATGTCAATAAATTACTCTTTGATTTATGACGTATTCTGATGAGCATTTAATAAAAGATAAAGTACCCAACACTGAGGTATTACATAGAGCTAATGTGAAAACAAAGTTGGTGAAGGACCTCATGAAAAGGAAAATGAGATACGCTGGCCATATACTCCGTGGCAGTGGAAGTAAACTACCCAATGTCATCTTAGAGGGTGCAATAGAAGGAAAAAGATCAAGAGGACGACAACGTAGGAAGTGGACTGATGACATCAAAGAGTGGAGTGCAACAAGGACGTACGAGGAAGCGAAGAGAGCAGCGGAGAATCGAATAAGATGGAGAACCAT
>RDPX01000301.1:210453-226279 GCA_003991215.1 Morbakka virulenta
CCTGACAGGATCCCACATAACTTCTTAAGCTGTGTTTGCTCCGGCAACATGGCCTGAGAGTTATGTCTCAGAAACTCTGTGCTGCACTGATGAACCCACAAAGGGCGAAACAGTACTGTCTGTAGCTTGAGTATATATATATATATATATATATATATATATATATCAGTTAAGCTAACAGTTGCGTAGAGTGAATATTTTGTATTAAAAGGCCTAGATTTGGTTAATTATACAACTGAACCTTTACAATGAATGGGAGTGAATCGATTTGATTCCCAATTTAAAGGCAAACATTCTTCAAGATGAGAATAAAACATCTCTTCAAGTAAAACTAACTAACAAGTTGAGTCCTATCTAACGCAGTAGATGTTCTCTCCATCGGAGACCATTTGCCTTTTAATATTGAAATTCAAAATATAACCATCCAAATCTCAATAAAAATACGCAGGTATTTCCTTTTCATGAAGAAAACATCTTTCCATTAAACCCAGTTTCTTTGTCTAATTGTTTTGCCACAAACATAATATAAACACTACTGCTCTATTGCCAATATCATTATTTATTTTGGCAGTTAAGAGAAATGGTAGCACCAAACAAATGTTTGTCCGAGAGCCGTTCTTCCTAATCGGTTGTCATACCACCAACAACAATAACACACGTAATCTGTGGTTAATACCCACAACATAGGGAAAGTAAACAATGCCATCTCCTTTATCTTTGTTTTGAGATATATACTTTATAGTTTCCTATAAAAGAAGGATATTTCAGAAGGGTAACTATTTATAAATGTAGTACCACGCAGTTTAGGAGTCCATTCCAAAGCAGAATCACGCAAACTAAACTGAATTTCTCGACAAATGCATGGTGTGAAACTCAACCTGTATGGGTTTTAATTATCAAATTTTTACCCACATATAAGACGACTTTGTGCAAAAATAGAAAATAGAAAGTTCCTGTTCTCCTTTCACTTGCAAAAAGAGCGTAGGGTATCGCATCCCAGACTCTCTTTTTATGGATCTCCATCAGATAATGTAGATTAAGTATTAATCTACTTCATCGCAAATTTCTTGCCTTTTTTTCATTATTTTACAATCTTGCATATTTAGAATAATTTGATTTCTATTAAAAGGAAAATACTATTTAAACCCCCTTATTTTAGCTTCAAAGAATGATTACAAATAAGTAAGAGAGAAGCCCTGATAAACAAAATACCACTTTATTTTTCTTCTTTCTTCTATATTTTTTCTTTATTTTTCGGAATTTCTTCTCAAGTTCCTAATTTCCAGATCCGACCTGCCAAAGAACGCAAAGCCTTCTCTTTTCGACGTATCATTCACCTGATCGAACATCGTGAAGGAGATTGACTGCCGCAGCGACCCCACGCTGAAATCGGGATAAAGCTAGAAGAATGAAGAAGAATTCACCTGATGAACAAAATACCGCTATACTTGAGCAAAAACGGTTACATCTGCTGCAAACACTTTGAAGCGGAATTTCTTCTCAAGTTCCTAATTTCCAGACCCGACCTGCCAAAGAACGCAAAGCCTTCTCTTTTCGACGTATCATTCACCTGATCGAACATCGTGAAGGAGATTGACTGCCGCAGCGACCCCACGCTGAAATCGGGATAAAGCTAGAAGAATGAAGAAGAATTCACCTGATGAACAAAATACCGCTATACTTGAGCAAAAACGGTTACATCTGCTGCAAACACTTTGAAGCGGAATTTCTTCTCAAGTTCCTAATTTCCAGACCCGACCTGCCAAAGAACGCAAAGCCTTCTCTTTTCGACGTATCATTCACCTGATCGAACATCGTGAAGGAGATTGACTGCCGCAGCGACCCCACGCTGAAATCGGGATAAAGCTAGAAGAATGAAGAAGAATTCACCTGATGAACAAAATACCGCTATACTTGAGCAAAAACGGTTACATCTGCTGCAAACACTTTGAAGCGGAATTTCTTCTCAAGTTCCTAATTTCCAGACCCGACCTGCCAAAGAACGCAAAGCCTTCTCTTTTCGACGTATCATTCACCTGATCGAACATCGTGAAGGAGATTGACTGCCGCAGCGACCCCACGCTGAAATCGGGATAAAGCTAGAAGAATGAAGAAGAATTCACCTGATGAACAAAATACCGCTATACTTGAGTAAAAACAGTTACATCTGCTGCAAACACTTTGAAGCGGAATTTCTTCTCAAGTTCCTAATTTCCAGACCCGACCTGCCAAAGAACGCAAAGCCTTCTCTTTTCGACGTATCATTCACCTGATCGAACATCGTGAAGGAGATTGACTGCCGCAGCGACCCCACGCTGAAATCGGGATAAAGCTAGAAGAATGAAGAAGAATTCACCTGATGAACAAAATACCGCTATACTTGAGCAAAAACGGTTACATCTGCTGCAAACACTTTGAAGCGGAATTTCTTCTCAAGTTCCTAATTTCCAGACCCGACCTGCCAAAGAACGCAAAGCCTTCTCTTTTCGACGTATCATTCACCTGATCGAACATCGTGAAGGAGATTGACTGCCGCAGCGACCCCACGCTGAAATCGGGATAAAGCTAGAAGAATGAAGAAGAATTCACCTGATGAACAAAATACCGCTATACTTGAGCAAAAACAGTTACATCTGCTGCAAACACTTTGAAGCGGAATTTCTTCTCAAGTTCCTAATTTCCAGATCCGACCTGCCAAAGAACGCAAAGCCTTCTCTTTTCGACGTATCATTCACCTGATCGAACATCGTGAAGGAGATTGACTGCCATAGCGACCCCACGGTGAAATTGGGATAAAGCTAGAAGAATGAAGAAGAATTCACCTGATGGACAGAATACCGCTATACTTGAGCAAAAACAGTTACATCTGTTGCAAACAATTTGAAGCGGAATTTCTTCTCAAGTTCCTAATTTATAAATACTGTCTACCAAAGAAGGCAAAGCTAATTCATTTCAACTTACCAAATTCAGATGTTTGTGCTAATCTCCCTTTATCTTTTAGAAACCAACCAGGTAAGCCCGAATCTTTTTCTTTTTGTAAACTGTATCGTATCTATCGTACCTTAGAAATATTGCAAAAATGTTTTGACAAGATACAGTTTTTGCTTTTTGACATTGAATTAGATATTAGATATTCTTTTGCAGTTGACAGGAGGTTTTCAGGGTCCTTTTCATGTCTAACGACCCAAATTTAAATAAGATATTGATGAATCAAATACGTTATGCAACAATTTTATTAAGATGCTATTTCAAGAAAAGTGCCAGACTTTATGAAGTATGAATGACCATATCTACCGTAAAAAAATTCCCGCCCCTGCTTCTGATTCTGATTCTGATTCTGATTCTGATTCTGCTTTTGACCCGCTTCTGCTTATCAGTGATGGTGTAGCTCGAGTCAGTTTCAAAGCCGACCACTAAATGTGCTTCTGCAGACTGATGTGGTAGATTGTTCATTTGTCTACCACTCCGTTAATCAAAGAACTCTTCTCTTATCTGTGTGTCCGCACGGCGTTTAATACGTTTCTAGCTGTGCCCTCTATGTACTGTTTCAAAGTATTTGACATAATTATCCAGTTGTGTTTTATACTGATCATTCAGAATCGTGCATGTCTCTCTTAGATCAGGGTTTTTGTCTTCTGGTAACAAGGCTCTTATACTTAGTGTTGTAAACCTTTTCACACCTTACTTGCACGTCAGTTAGCTCTTTAATGTCTCTAGATAACCATGGATTTCATATACTTGAGTTACTTGAGTTTATTATGTATTACATGGGAAATCTTTCCTTGATAAAGCTTTTGATTGAACAACTGCAAACATTGGACTCTTGGATGTCTTTACAGAATAGTAAAAGCATAATAACATGTTTTTCAAGGTCGTAGGTTAGGCCAATGAATCTTTGGTAACTCGTCAGGAAAAGTGAGATCTATTTCTTTTGGTATTTTCAGGCAACAGCATGGAAATTTAAAAAAAAACCCAACTCATATGCAATTTAAAAAGCTATAGAGAAAACTTTTTCAACTCTTCCATAATTTCAACATGAGATTGTAAAGCTGTTGACAACGAAACACTGACAAGACTAGTACATTTTAAAAGAGACAACCATATACCTGTAATTGACAACACAACACAAAATTATAAATTCCTCTCAACTGATTTTTAATCTGAGGAAATACACAAAGAAAGGCTACAACAGAATTTCATTGTGTTTTTGACGGGATATATGTTCAGAAAAACATTTGAGCATAACAAGTGTGATAAGCATGGTTCCTTTTGGCAATGCCATTGATAAAATCACAAGCATATACCATAGTTAAACCACATGATACTCAATGGTATCCCTGTGTAGCGAGAAGAACTGACCAGGAGTGAATTTACAAAGCGTGGAAGAAGGCAGCAATAGGAAGATGATCAAGAGGAAGGCAGAGGATCAGAGGGAGTGACATGAACATGAAACACATGGAGAGCAAGGATGTACAAGCAGAGGAGGGTTAGGGATAGGGTTAGCGAAGGAGGAAGATTCATGCTTCATAGGCCTGGCCATTGGAACACTCCCAACGAAAAATAAGAAGAAAAAGGAAAAGAAAAAAAGAAAATACTGAAAGAGGTAAATTTGGTGGCTTGATCCAGCCTTCTCAAGAAATTTTATCCTTAACACAATTGAAAACACTTTGCTATACTTGAATGATTGAAATGAAAAAAAAGAATATTGACAAGGATTTGTTAGAAGTGCTAAGTAAAATTGAATTCAATGTGCCTTGCCCAGATTTTTGAAAAGATTACTCTTTGAGTCTGTATTTAAAAGTGTAAATGTATTTTGGACTAGACAGAGCAAAAGGAGCCAAAAGTTTATTAAAGCAACCATTTGTAAGAATAATTCATTTGTTTTTTGGAATGAAGTTGAATTTAGAGAAACTACCCCTTTTCAAGTTTGACAGATTTTACAAATGACTTTTTTTCTTCCTGTACTGGTTGCAATGGAAAATTTACATGTAGCTTACCATATCAATAGATAAAATAGTGCATCTACAGTAAGTAAGATGTTTTGATTGAACTGGGTTTAGGGAAGATAAAAGAATCTAATGTGAATTCACCTGAATATTGAACTAGGGTAAACAGGTCAAGTCTGTATGCTTTTTCACATGTTAAGTTTACAACAAAACACTTAACTTGTTTCTGAAGAAAATATTTACAATAATCGGATTTATTAAATAACTAAACTGACATTTACTATTATGATAAAAACAAATTGATTTCATGGCAAATTTTTCCATGATAACGTTTTTGATTGAGCAACTGCAAATATTGAACTCTTGGATGTCTTTGCAGAATAGTAAAGGCAAACTAACATGTTTTTCAAGGTCATTTCAAGGTCGTTTCAAGGTCGTTGGGCCAATGAATCTAACAAAGAAGAGACAAAGCATGATTTTTCTTCTACTAGCCTTGGGGTTGTGTCGTGGGAAAACAAAGACTCCCTCTTGGCATTCCTTGCCAGGGTTACAATGAAGATTTTTTAATAGGGCCTATTGTAAATAACAGTGTCTTTTATTTTATATGTTAACCCTATACATTGAAGAACAATATCTAAGTCACTTGCATGTTTTGGTTAGATTTTATTTGGTTTTTTACGGGGTTTTTTTATTGTTATCTACCAAACTTAAAACAGGCTTTTAAGTTAGTGAAATTATTATTCAATGAAACAAACACACATAAAATTATTCATATGTTCATATACACATGGATACATATACACATGGATAGATGTTCACATAGATACATATACACATAGACAGATATGCACATAGATACATATACAGGTAGATATACATGCACATGGATACACATGCAAATAGATATGCATAAATATAGATACATATGCACATAGATACATGTGCATATAGATACATATGCATATAGATGCACATGCACATAGATATTCATGCACATAGATACACATGCATGTAAATACATATGCACATAGATACTAATGCACATAGATACAAATGCACATAAATACATGTACACATATACACATGTATACATCTACACATATATACATATATACGTATATTCATACATTCATACATAAATATATACATATATGCATACACATATTTATAAATACGTAACTACATACCTATAAACATACATTCTTACACACACACACCCAATTATATACATACATACATACATACATACATATATAACATGCATACATATATACATTCATACATATATACATACATACATATATACATACATACATACAAACATACATACATACATAGGTACATACATACGTCCATACATACATAGCATACATAGATAGATACATACATACATATATACACAGCTACATAAATACATATACATGGATACAGATACATATTTACATAGATACATTTATACATAGATACATACATAAATACATACATACATACATACATACATACATATAAACATACATATATGCATATATACATCTATACATGTATACATAGATACATGTATACAGAGACATGTATACATAGATACATGTGTACATAGATACATCTGTACATAGATGCATACATGTAAACATCTATACATCTATACATATATACATGTATACATAGATACATGTGTACATAGATACATCTGTACATAGATGCATACATGTATACATCTATACATCTATACATATATACATGTATACATAGATACATATATACATATATATATATACAGAGACATGTATACATAGATACATGTGTATATAGAAGAAGAAGATACATGTGTACATAGATACATGTGTACATAGATGAATACATGTATACATCTATACATATACACATAGATACATATATACTTAGACATATATATACATATATACAGACATACGTACAGATCAGATATACACTTATCCATATTCATACATACTAATTTTTCAAGGACTTGAGGACAGCAACTGTTACAAAAGAGAATGTAGATAATACCTCATATCATTGCCACAATCTCGAATCTGACTGATACCTGATAGAGAGTAAACAATTGATTTCATCGAGTATTTCATTGGTGTACTCTTTTGTCTGTATCTATCCTGCTTCATTTGCGCAAAGCATACAGTTTAAGTCCATACAATGATAAAATACCAACTAAGCAAACGAATTTTAATTTCTCACCAAATTCTTTCGACAATTCTGACATTTTGCTTGATTCGTACAAAGTTTCTGAACAATTTTTCAGGTATTGTCAGCCATTTGAACCAGTAATTTTGCAATGTCCTCATTTCGAAAGCGAGAATAAGAACATGCTAAAGTGGAGGATGAGAGAGGAATCCCCTTTAGATGGTCTGCAGTGATATGTCATGTTGAAAACTGGAAGCCATAAACACGCCTGACATGCCTCATGACTTTATTTGGATTATGTAAGTAACTAAATAGTAATTAGTGTAATAAAAAGATCAAATGTACAGTTTTACTGAAGTGATGTGAGGAAGAGAGACGGTGATCTCAGCTCTTTTAATGTTTTAGAAGAGAAGATTCCTCTCTCTCTCAGGTGGACATATGCGGATACTTTTTCTATTGAGGAAGAAAGATTTTTGTTAACCAACCTATTTACTCATATTTTTCATTAACAACCTTATTATCTGAATATTAAATGTGATATAAAACACAAAGGTTAGAAATGTATTTTTCATTAACGACCTTATTATCTGAATATTAAATGTGATGTATAACACAAGGGCTGTAAATGTATTTTTCATTCTCCTTAACAGATTGGGAACGTAGAGGGCTTTCTCACACATAATGCATCTCACAATTACTTTTAAAAACATTAATTGGCTAAAATCTATTTAAAAGCTAACATAAACAAAGTGAACTCTTTCGGACCCTATTGCTAGCAGATTACTATTTATTTTTCTGATGTGAAAAACGTTTCCTCTCCATCTGTTTTCTCCCCTTTGAAGTTTTTTTATCTACCTAAATCTCCCGTTTTTCGACGACGTCTCTTTTTTGGATAAAACTAATCAGCATATCTCATTAGCACATAGTCTAATCTAAGCAACAGTGTATCAGTGGTACGCGATAGTCATGTGAGAAACATCAACTCTGGTTCTCAACATATGACCGTAATTAGTGCATCCAAATCATTTCTTCGTCAAAGTGGCCTTGTGCGAGAAAGAAACTAAATTTACTGTACTAATCAAATATAAGAGGTTGACTACACAATATATTAATAAAAATCAATTCACATTTTCCCCAAAGCATTATTGAACCAGTGATAACTAGAATGGATGGTGAGGAGAGAACCCGCCTAAGAGCCGGAGTAGCTAATCACCAGATAAAGGAATCAAAAATACTCATACCAGCAATATCTTTATCATTACAGCACAGAATGAATACAGAACTAACATGATAGGAACTAAAATGTCTGTACCGTCCAAATAATAGGATTTCTACAATTGTTAGATCGACCTGCACGATTATGGGCTAGAACTCATTAAAATAACCTTGAAAAAAAGGGATTAAAGTTTAACACTGCTGCAACCTCAATATGAAAAAGATACTTACGAACACTGTTCTTTTGTGAACTCGGTTGTTCAGGTTGACTTCCATTAGACGAGATAACTCTTGATCTCATCTTAGCACTGCTGTGTTCCCCAGATGTCAATCTCGGTGTTGGTGTGTCTCGCACAGCATTGATAAATACCTTTGGTAATGTTTTGGTGATATGGTTCGGATCGTTTGTTATTGTTGCTTTTCTTCGTCTAATATTAGTCAATTCCTTTTCTGTCAGTGGAGCAGATTTTTCTCCGGAGGAGACGATTTTCACTTTTTTCTTTTTATTTCCTTGCCTAGCCATTTTGAATGTTTACATTTTGAATCTGGTGAACAAAATTAAAAAAAAGAGCGATATCAGGTACCATATAATAAAATATATAATAACAAAAATCACCATCATCATCATCATCATCATCACCATCATCAAATTAATAATGTGAAATACGAAGTGGAAAATTCAAATTATCTTAACCAAAATGTGTTAAGATGAATTTCGGTAGCAAATGTCATGGGCAGTTGTCATGCAAACACCCGCGGTGGAAAGCAATGTTTTATACACCATAAGGATCAGAGAAAAGAAAAAAGAAAAAAGAAAAAAAGAAAGGGAAAACACATATAACATATATCCTCATAATTCATAGTTTCATACGAAGGCAAGAGTTTTTCAGTTCAACAGCTCATCCATACAGCTTAAAGTAGCCCGTATATTTGTCATCTGTGCAAAGATGCACCATCAATTGCCAGTTTTAGCTACGTGTAGACTGAAAGCGTAAATGATGATGTTGGTTCAGCTATCTCAGACCAGCGCAAGACCTGTGAGTGACGCCATAGTCGTTAACAAACACCATCATGTTATAAATAAACAAAAAATGTATATGCCGAATGTATATATATATATAATATATATAGTATTATGTATATATATATTATATATTATATATTATATATTATATATTATATATTATATATAATATATTATATATTTATTATATATTATATATTATATATTATATATTATATATTATATATTATATATTATATATTATATATTATATATTATATATTATATATTATATATTATATAATATATAATATATAATATATAATATATATATATATACTTTATGTCTGACATGATGAGTATGTAAGGCAATTGATGGTATAAACTTATTTGGAGCCGCTGTATATATGTATACAATATATATATATATATAGTATCTATATATATATATTCACTTTTAAATATCACATGCCAATACAATCGGTAAATGTAATTTAATAATGCACAATCTTCCAAGGTTTTCAATTTGGACACAGTGTTGTGCATCTGTCTAAAATTCCCAAATTGTTAATATTTTATACCTCTATATCCTTTCAGATTATTTGTGCTTCTCGCCCTTTGGGTTTTCTTGTTTCCAAACTAAGTTTCATAAAATCATTCCCTACTGCTTCCTTTCTTTGTGTGCAGTTTCACCAGAACTTACTAAATCCTGTGTCTTTAGATTGCAAATCCAATGAATTGTGGTTTGGTAATTGAACTTGAGTTGCTTAAGAGATACCTTCCTTGTTTCCCGTGTCTCTAAAGCATCCAACACCACACTATTCAACCATATGGAATAGACATGACCTCTTCTTTTAAGTGAAAAGTGACAGTTGGCGAGCAGTGGAAAGAGTTCTCGGTAAATTATCTAAGTAGTCTTAAAGAAGATAATAGTGGTTTGTTGATGATATAATATACACTTACGACTTGAAAAATGCAAATTCTACTTTAAACAGATGAATGGGTTATTTACTACTCGTTAACAGACGCAGAACCTATTAAAATATCCTCAAATAGAATAAAATAAAGTTGGTATTTAGGTTCATGAAATATTGTTTCATTCTGAATCTAAAGAAAGTTAAAACTGAATTTATACTATAGGAAAAATCCAGATTGAGTCTACTCTCCTATCGAAAACAAAGATGTAAGAATTCTTAGGAGACTTTAAAGTATACTTTGTCATTGAAAGGTTAAATACNAAAACGAGACTCTTACCAATCACCTTGTACTGCTGTGACGTATATTACAAGACAAATCCAACAATGAAAACGAGACTCTTACCAATCACCTTGTACTGCTGTGACGTATATTACAAGACAAATCCAACAATGAAAACGAGACTCTTACCAATCACCTTGTACTGCTGTGACGTATATTACAAGACAAATCCAACAATGAAAACGAGACTCTTACCAATCACCTTGTACTGCTGTGACGTATATTACAAGACAAATCCAACAATGAAAACGAGACTCTTACCAATCACCTTGTACTGCTGTGACGTATATTACAAGACAAATCCAACAATGAAAACGAGACTCTTACCAATCACCTTGTACTGCTGTGACGTATATTACAAGACAAATCCAACAATGAAAACGAGACTCTTACCAATCACCTTGTACTGCTGTGACGTATATTACAAGACAAATCCAACAATGAAAACGAGACTCTTACCAATCACCTTGTACTGCTGTGACGTATATTACAAGACAAATCCAACAATGAAAACGAGACTCTTACCAATCACCTTGTACTGCTGTGACGTATATTACAAGACAAATCCAACAATGAAAACGAGACTCTTACCAATCACCTTGTACTGCTGTGACGTATATTACAAGACAAATCCAACAATGAAAACGAGACTCTTACCAATCACCTTGTACTGCTGTGACGTATATTACAAGACAAATCCAACAATGAAAACGAGACTCTTACCAATCACCTTGTACTGCTGTGACGTATATTACAAGACAAATCCAACAATGAAAACGAGACTCTTACCAATCACCTTGTACTGCTGTGACGTATATTACAAGACAAATCCAACAATGAAAACGAGACTCTTACCAATCACCTTGTACTGCTGTGACGTATATTACAAGACAAATCCAACAATGAAAACGAGACTCTTACCAATCACCTTGTACTGCTGTGACGTATATTACAAGACAAATCCAACAATGAAAACGAGACTCTTACCAATCACCTTGTACTGCTGTGACGTATATTACAAGACAAATCCAACAATGAAAACGAGACTCTTACCAATCACCTTGTACTGCTGTGACGTATATTACAAGACAAATCCAACAATGAAAACGAGACTCTTACCAATCACCTTGTACTGCTGTGACGTATATTACAAGACAAATCCAACAATGAAAACGAGACTCTTACCAATCACCTTGTACTGCTGTGACGTATATTACAAGACAAATCCAACAATGAAAACGAGACTCTTACCAATCACCTTGTACTGCTGTGACGTATATTACAAGACAAATCCAACAATGAAAACGAGACTCTTACCAATCACCTTGTACTGCTGTGACGTATATTACAAGACAAATCCAACAATGAAAACGAGACTCTTACCAATCACCTTGTACTGCTGTGACGTATATTACAAGACAAATCCAACAATGAAAACGAGACTCTTACCAATCACCTTGTACTGCTGTGACGTATATTACAAGACAAATCCAACAATGAAAACGAGACTCTTACCAATCACCTTGTACTGCTGTAACGAATATTACAAGACAAATCCAACAATGAAAACGAGACTCTTACCAATCACCTTGTACTGCTGTGACGTATATTACAAGACAAATCCAACAATGAAAACGAGACTGCAAGGACTTCATTCGAGGCCTCAAAAATACATGAAGTAGTACTTGGAATTTTTAATCTTTCTTAAGCTTGAGCTGTGTCTGGAAGGAGTACATTTACATTTCAACGTGAAGTGACTTTCAACAAGTTTAATATCGACTCATCATCAACATCATCATCATCATCATCATTCTTCCAACCATTTCTATTACCCATTACATCTTGCAGTTCATCTTTCAAGGATCTTGTATAATCCATCGGTTTATTTCTGTATGCCAGCTTTAGCCTATCTTATGTTTGTCTTCAATGGACTGGTTCCTGTAGTAATACCTATCTTGCAGAGCTCTTCCTTGCCTGGCAAACAGTGTCCTGCAAATCTTAGCAAAACAAAGACAGAGGTATTCCAGAAGAGTGCGACCTTGTAACCTGAAAGAATCATCAGGATGGTTCTTAAGATGTAAGGAGACTTATTTCACAAACGAACGTATTGATTCAATTTCCAATTACAATATATAATTTAAATAATACATTTTCAGACAGTATTGTTATTAGGATGAGTATAGTGAGTTGCACTGTTTGAGAGAAAACCTTTCTCATAACGGCATTTTAAAAAAGGAACCTCAGTCATGATTTCGATTAATTAATTTACTGTATACCAAATATTGCCATCCAATGTACTTTGGGGTCACTCCTAGTTTTTTCTCTAACAAACTCATTTTTGCGTCCTGCTGTGTAGTGAGTTACATTATGCAGAAAGGGTTTGTGTGCGTTCCCACGGCTTTGTTTGTGAAGGGCGTCATACAATGTGAGTGCAATTTTAAGTTGCAAAGATCGTGGAATTATGTTTTCTTGTGTTTTTGAAATATTGGTGTCTCGAACAATAATAGAAGGGAGATATTATGCTTTAGTTTTTTTTAGTAACTAAGTTGATAACTTCTGCGGATGCTTTTGGATGAGTCTCGCGACAGCGTTTTTACCATCGATTGGAATGTCATAATACATGTTCACGTGCACAAGGCAAGTAAGGCGCTCCTCTCCCATTGGCGACCCAAGTGTGGTTTTATGTCATCTTACTGCTGAAAACGATCTCTCGGCTTCGCTGCTAGTCACTTGAACTAGGCAGGCAATTTAGAATAGTACCATCAAGTCTTCTGAACCACGGCAAATCATCTTGGTAGATTGCGAGATCTTTGGAGAGCTTCGGAAACTCCAATAATTCCATCTCCTTGATATATGCAATCAAGCTGAAGAACACAGATACCACAAAGCCTTCCTCCATCTGCGAGAGGACATCATTCCTAACAGAAAGTATTAGAGACCTTCTAGCGTACTGTCTTAAAGATTATGCTGGGTGTGTTGGTCTGTAATTATTTCTTTCAGTCGTACGGGGCGCGCACTCACCTATAATAAGCTCTTTGGCTAGATCCTGGGCTTTTTGATACCACAGCTGAAACCTTGGGTCTTTATCCGTCCTCAGAGCTGCTACATCGTCCTTCATTTCCGTCAGTGGTGCTTATACACACCTGATGTCTACCCACACTTCTGCAATTTCGTTGTCATTTCACGCACATTTTAAAAGACTACAATGAACTCTTTGAACTCAAAATTGTCCAAACTCGATGATATGTCTTGCAGTTGAGTTTTGGTATCGCCATCCCATTTCGATTCCTCCGCAAGAAACTTCAAGATTTCTCACTCATCGTCGTAGATATGCGGATTGTCATATATTGTCACATATTGTCTGCATTGAATTGGCTAGGTCAATATTATTATCGATGGCTCCGACACACGTGCTACCCACGGTGTCTTGCATAACTAATCCTTTCAGTCGGTTTTTTTTGCTGAGTATGGTTTCCTTTAAAGTGGCATTTGGTTATTATAAGCTTGAAAGGTTGTTCCTGTTGTCAATGTTATAAAACACGATAATGTTGAGTCGTGTGATAATTGTCATTTAGGTTAACGTTTATTGGATTTAGTAATCAGTCTTATTATAGAAGGACTATAGTAGTATAGTGCTTTTTAGTTAATTTTTTTAAAATGAATTATTTTGAACTAACAATCCACGATTTTAACCTTGCAGATATTCGATTCAGTTAACAGCCGGGCTGGTGCAGGTTTAATTTTGAATTGGTTTGAAATAAAAAATTTCAAAATTTTTCAGAAATACTATTATCAACAGAGACCTATTAAAGTAACCATCTATGCAACGAATCTGAATAGACACTTAAATATAGTATACCTATGTCAGTACCGTACATCATGCTACCTCAAAATTTTGATTGATGCTAATTATTTATATTCCCGACGACCTTACCCATAAAGGCAACATCTGCTTTCGATCAGAACGAGTGATGTACTGTACAAGTATACAAGTCTTAAAAGGTTTATTATTCATATAAGCAAAATGCACTACAGTCGTCGGAAGTGAGGGGGGCGATATGATATTTTCCAATTTTGAACCATATTTTCCTAAATGAGTAGCAGAGTCAGGACGCTTTGAACTCCCTAGGTCTGCGCCTGAATAATAACAGTTATAATTATTACAATTTACAACCAACTCTAACAAAAATCATGCCTCAAGGGAAGTTAAACTCTGCAATGACCTAAATCTTCTATTCACTGATTTCAACGTTCTTAGTCGGCCTTCCACCTATTGGTAATGTGATTTCTTGACTTCAAAAATGTCTGAAGTGTGGGCTGGGCCAGAATGCCCCTCTGATGTCGCTGGTATTTAATAGAACAAAATAAATAAACCCATACTGCTTGATTGACAGAGCGGTAAGCCATTTGGAGGCTCCCTTTTCCAGACTAGCTTTTAAGCATCTCTCGTTGATTGGATCGGGAATATTTTGTTTCAGATGTTTAAGCTTCTCTTTATTTCGTTTGATTGTATCAGTGTTAAGTTTTTGCACAGTGGTTACTTCAGACAATTCAATTGTTTTAATATATATTTCTATTTGGCGTATCTTCGTATCATCACCTCGTTTTTCAGCAATCATCTCAGCAAGTCGATCATAAAATGTTAACCATTGTGTAATATCTAAACTATAAATAATTCTAAAGTCATTCCCTTTTACGTTTTATGATCTAAGAGTAGGAAAAAATCTATACAGAAAAAAGAAATGATTTACTTACCAAGAGAAACTGCTTTATTTTGTGGTCCTACCTACAACATCCATGCATTGTTTATTTTCTGATTTGACTTCGTTTTTAAGAACTTTTGTCGTTATGGATGTCGATTGTATGAATGTGATTTCTTGGTTTTGGTCACGTCACAGTATTTCGAAGTTTAAAATTGACCAATAGAAAATCAATATTTGACAAATCGAAGCTGAATTCAATGATTTAGTCTGCTTTATTGTGAACTATCTATCTTTCTATATTTCTATATTTCTTTCTATCTATCTATCTATCTATCTATCTATCTATCTATCTATCCATCTATCTATCTATCAATCAATCAATCAATCTATCTATCTATCTATCTATCTACCTATCTATCTATCTATCTATCTATCTATTTATCAATCAATCTATCCATCCATCCATCTATCTATCTATCTATCTATCTATCTATCCATCTATCTATCTATCAATCAATCAATCAATCTATCTATCTATCTATCTA
>RDPX01000301.1:228414-239299 GCA_003991215.1 Morbakka virulenta
GACTAAGAGTGGCTTAGCGAATAGTCCGAACGGTACATGCGGTGACGTGCAAACACCTCAACACGTTCTGAATTGCCGTACGATTGGCATCAGAGGTGATATCAGAACAGTTGACGACGAATTTAGAACTTGGCTAAATCATAACAAGCTGCTAGATATATAATTGTATTTTGTCCTTATCAGTTCATACGAATATATATATATATATATATATAGTTCTTGCAATTGTCTAAAAATTCCAAAATTATTACTCAGTTCAAAATCTTTCGGTGAGTAGTCAAAAATTCCAATTGCTAAGGCAACTGAAAATCTACCTGAAACTTCCCCCATTATTCTCTCTTTAATTCCAACACAACTTAAACTGTTTGTGTGTAATCGACCAAATACACACACGCCAGTCAAATGAATTCGGTTCTCTTTTTTTTTCTTGGGAATATTAAATAATCATTGTTTGGTTGCTGGCTAGCAAGACATTCAATTTGTGACGCTGCTATTCCTTGCTTTAATAATAATATACAATACCAATATATACCAAGCTTCTTTTCTTCTACCTTTTAAACCAATTAGGATAATTGTGTAATTAGCAGTGTTTAAGTCTGAAAATTGTTTAACAAGATAAGATTATATCAGGTAAATTAATTTGTAATAATTCCTATTTTAGTAATATCAAATTAAAACTTTAACGTCCATTTAAGAAGAATATCCACTAAGGAATTTCAATGAATGTCTAACGTTAATAAACTATCAAATAAAAGAATATCTCATTACAAAAAATGACAGAGGTAATCAAATTACGTAGCAAGAAATTTCAACTAATGTATTTTTAAGTACATTAATTGGAAGAAGGGTTTTTTACTTTCAGATTCTTTTGGGTTTTGAGAAAAATATCAACTAGAAGAATGTACTATAGGGGGCATGCAGAGATCAAACCAAGTTAGCAAACAAGAGAGAATGAATAAAAGCATTAAAAAAAATTAAATTATCCTATCTCAAGTAATAAAGCTTTTCAGCGATGTTTCGGAAGATATTTTGCTATCATCATGCAAAGCGTTTACAAAGAAACGCCTTAAAGTCAATACTTTAAGAAAACAAAACACAGGAATACAGCTGCCATATTACATGAGCGATGGCAGAAGGACAGATTTAGAGGCTGTACCCCTTCCACTTTGGGTGTGCAGATATTGCTTTTTATTTTTTATTTTATTTTTATTGGCATTTCACTCCTGGAGCACCGCACCAACGAAGACATTCGAGGGTTTGTTGGCGTCACGAACATATCCACCAAGACAAGAGAAGCAAGGTTGAAATGGTATGGGCACGTGATGAGGAGTAGTCAAGAGAACCCGATAAAACAAGCGTGGCAGGCAACAGTCCAAGGGAAAAGGAGCAGAGGCAGGCAGAGGCTGAGATGGAGAGATGTTATAAGGGAGGACATGAGGCAAGTTGGAGCAGATCCGGAGGACTACAAGGAGCGCGGAAAATGGCGCAGACTGTGTCGAGCAGCCGACCCGTCCTAGCGATGGAACAAGACCGCAAGAAGAAGAAGAAGAAGAAGAAGATATTGCTTTTTAAAGGATCAGCCAAAAGAATCTCGGTATTGCAGCATTGTCATAACTTGATGCGGGGAATGTATTTTGTTAAAATTTCTTACTTGTGTTTTTAAAAGTTAGCTTTGTGATTGCGAGTTCAAAGGACAAAAGTCAAAAACCCAATCCTCGATTTGTGAAAATTATACAATACAGAATATAGTAATATTACATAAAAATCATACCTAAATATAAAAATATAATTTCGTTGCCATCCATGAATGCTGGGGTCAGTAGATCTGATCTTAGAAGGGAAGGGGTAGGCTTATATGCGTAATTGGGATGTGACGTCCAGCTATAGAGGCTTTTGAACGGCTCACTAAAATGAAAAATATGGTTCCAAAAATAGTGTATTAAGAACACGCGTCGATACCTCTGGCGGTAGGGAAAGTGGCCTTGGTAGCTCTTACCACTGGTTCTATTCCAGTGTGGTCCACACATATTTTTACTTTTCAACAATACTCAAGTCGTGTCATTAGATCTTATATACTCGAATTTTTCTGAATAAACATTAGGAGTTTGATCCAGAACTCGAGCTTTCTTAAATCTAATGAATTTTAGTCGTAAAGGCTCCTTCTTATTTGGTTAACTACAAGAACTATCTTTTATTTAAAACTTCTCAGAAAACCTTTTCTTTACAAAATATAGTGTTGGAAGCCTTAACAAACGCATTTATTCGAAAAAGAAATAAATGAAAAACATTAAAATTTTTTCCAGCTATTTTTATCTTTTGTGGTGGCTTATGTTTGCCAATACGAACCTAGAACGTTGCTCTGTTTAGCCTAGTTTGCTGATTGCTTGTTGTCTACCGAAAAAACAACAACGTACAGTCGTAGTTTTATATTGGTCTAGGATTTCATACCTCTTGAGCCTCTTAGCGAACTAAATATCTTATTTAACCAACATTCAAAAGGACTTTTTTTGCAATTGGTCATTCAGCATGTGTTTAAATTTTCCAAATTTTCAATAGTAAGTTTCTTAGAAATGCTTTTAACACCTGTAGCTTCTACAGAAAAATAAACTAAAATCACTAAGAAAAAGGAATTTTCTTTGTGATTTTAGTCCATCAATCATTACTGTATACATAAATGTGATATAAAATAGTTTTGTAAACAAAATTTATACAAATTCCTTGTTTCTACATACAATTTTGAGAAAAACGGCTATATTTCAATTTCTAATTTACTGCCAATATTCTTTGTGAATGGTACTCTATAAAAGCAGTGCATCATCACGAAAGATGTAAATAAACATCGCTCCAGATTTACTACAACGCATAGTAAACAAATTGATAGTTAAAAAATTGCTGTACACTTTTAGATCAACTAGATCAACAATGTAGCACAAATTCGGAATATTTATTAGCACTTTTGAATTTTTCAAATTTTCGTTTATACGTTTTTTTATAATTGTTTTTTCAACACATGTAGCTTCTGAAAAAACGGTGCTTCGATGCAAATTGTTTGCGTGCTTCTATGGACCACGGGTCTCCAACCACCAAGCCGCGGACCAGCACTGGGCCGTAGGACGACAGCATTTTTTTTTGGTGTTTACATTTTAATAAATTTTAGTGTTTCTGGTTTTTCTTTTAGCTTTTATTGAAGTATATATTTTGTAAGAACCTAAACTAGTTCAAATATAACGACTTAGAGACCCGATGTTTAAATTTTAATTTTTTTTAATCTTCCTCCGGAAGTTCTTAAACATTGAAACCCGTCTTTGGCACACAAAAGGTTGGGGACCACTGCTATAGACTAGTTCCTCAGAGATATTGCTTGAAGAAATTTGAAACCGATTCTTTCATTGTATGTGGTCAAAATACCTCTTAAATGTTTCATGAAGAAATTAAAAAATGCAATACAAATAAACTATTAATATAATTATATTGACTCCGTCACGTATTGTTTTGAATTCATTACCACAAAGTGTTAACTAGTTGATCTCAATATGTACATTTCACTGAGCGTTTGAAATCCAATAAATGTATTTATATTCCCAGTTGAAAACAATTTTAATACCTTTCTCTATTTAATTTCTGGTCTACTGAGGAGTTAAGATAGTATATATGGGAAAGGTGATTTAGGTTGAAGTATCCAACTGTCCTCAGGTTGAGTCTCAATTGCTTTTCTATCATCAAACTCTTTAACGAGATAAAGGAAGAGTTTTCTAGGTTGGTACACAAAGGTTTCATAAACGGACATTAATAACCATTTAATTGGTTGGTGATTATCTTCCAATTGTTTTTTGGCAAGACTGTAGGATTGCATTTTAGCTCATTTTAAGCAAATTAAGGCAAAATTACAATTTTCTTATTGAATAACAAAGAACTGTGTGTTCATTTATTTATCTATTTATTTATCAAAATCCTTGATCCAAAATTTATATATTTCAGTATGAAATACATGGCAACTAACACAAATATCGTTTGAAAGAAATTAATTTTGAAATTTTAAAAATTGGAATACAAAATTTCATAATAATAGCAACGGAAGAAAAATAAAAAAGCATTATGCCGTATTTACGTAATAGGATTGATTTTCATTCAAAAATATTTTCTTACAAGCTTTCAAAAACTAAATTTTCTGCAAAGAGATAAGTCGTTGTAAATCTCGTTTTTGTTCCTCTTTCCTCTTTCCTCTTTCCTCCTTCCTCCTTGCTCTTTCCTCGTTCCTTGCTTCTCTTTCCTCGTTCATCGTTTCTTGTTCCTCGTTTCTTGTTCCTCTTTCCTCTTTCCTCTTTCCTCTTTCCTCTTTCCTCTTTCTTCTCTCCTCGCCCCTTGTTCCTTGTTCCTTGTTTCTTGTTCCTCGTTCCTTGTCTCTCGTATCTCTTTTATCCCCATTTCTTTCTCTCTTCTCTCTTTGTAGTTCTTATTCCTCGTTCCTCATTTCTCTCTTTGTGTTTTTTTATTCCTCGTTGCTTTTTGACGTCTTATGACTTCATGACATTGTAAAACGAAGAAGTTGTTGGCATTTTTTTAGAAAATATGTCATATTACTAACGTGTAGCAAATTGTAAATGGAAATAGCTTAATAAAGTGCTACACATTTTTCATATACTTTGTTGTCTCTTACCCTATGGCTCTTAATCAAATAAATGGAAGAGAAGTCAAAGAGAGTTGAAATATTTTTCCAAAGACGAAGCAAGGTAATCCCAAACTGGTAATTTTTCAATCCACAAAAATAATGACTTCTAACTTATTTTATTACAGTTAATAATTACTGGAAGGACGGGATCTGTTAAGTATCCCCTTTTTCCAAATAAGAACAAACAGTGAAACTTGACACATCGAACTGTATTATCATTAATTCTACTACAAAAGTATCACATATATGTATATGACCATTAGTGGACAGAATCAAAATCCAACAAGCCTTCCTATTAGGCAGAAATTACTTGTTTGTCTTGTTTTTAACAGGGATTCGATTTTTACCAAGTAAATAATTATTTCCCGATAAAAAGTCATCCTTATTACTTCATGAGCAATAAGTACTGGCTTGTCATAAGTTGGGGGAGTCATTATTAACCTGCAATGGGAAGACTAAGTTCAGGTACAATTCGTTTCTACGACTGTTGCTACAAACCCTACCTTTTAATATTTTGAAGTTAATCATTCAGTAAAAGGCTTATTTATCCTGGCTTAGCATGTTTCAAGTGTGATCTTAAATTAATGCAGACTTTATGAGGTTAAAATTAATGATAAAGAAATGAAACCTGATATTGATATCTATGGATAGATTTCCATAAGTTTAATTAGTTTTTTGGACAATAGAAATGTGAATTTTGTATCACTTTCCTTTATTAAAAAATATTTGGAATTCTTTTTAAAGAATGTAATTGCAAATTTCACATTTTTACTATTCAACATAAAAGCCACGTATATATTTTTTGCAATGTAATATAAAAATAGCAAGGGTCATGTTGCTGCAATGTCTGTGCTCCTTTTGGAATCAGAAATAGAGAGGTCATCAAAGCTTAGGCCTATATCAACAGCTGTTTACTATAGAGTTTTTTAAGTCTTGATGGACAGACAGGGTTAGCAATGAAACCATGAAAAATTCAACACAATTGTCACCCTACATATAGCAAGAAAAAAATGGAGATAGATAGGCCATATCTTCGAGACAACAAACAAAGTTTTAACTATCACTTTAAAAACAAATTATTGAATTCAAAACACCAAAATGAAAATAAGAAATTACTAAATAGTAAAATAGTTAAGTTAACAAACTTTGGGGACAATATCACATTCAGTTTATCGTTCCAATGGCGGAACCCACCAAAGCCGCCCTAAATTGTGCTTCCCACAGGAGGGAAGACATATAGTCTGGGACAAGAAGAAGAAGAAGAAAAAGAAGAAGAAGAAGAAAAAGAAGAAGAAGAAGAAAAAGAAAGAAGAAGAAGAAGAAGAAGAAGAAAAAGAAGAAGAAAGAAAGAAGAAGAAGAAAAAGAAGAAGAAGAAGAAGAAAAAGAAGAAGAAGAAGAAGAAGAAAAAGAAGAAGAAGAAGAAGAAGAAAAAGAAGAAGAAGAAGAAGAAGAAAATCGTTCCAATTTCAAAGACCCAAGAGCAGTTTGGGCAGTTTCCCCAAGACTAATGATGTATGTGAGGGTGTATGCATACCTGAATGACTATCCACAGTTATTTGTCCTTATTCCAACAGAAGACAACATATTTTACAGGCTGTAGTTGTAGAATGCGATTCACTTGCTTGTGGTTCATGGTCTGATTTGATTGCAACGGTTAAGAGAATTAGAAACTAATCTTAAAGCTTGTGCTAACCTCAGAAAAATATGATGGGTCTCACTAAAGAAGTATGCACTGGTATTAGAACTAAAGCTTGAGAACTATGTAATTAACAGGAGCAAGAGTAAGAGAGTCAAAAGAGGCAGGCAATACAGAAGTCCGTATTCTTTGTTTTCAAGTGAGAATTTTTTAATGTCTCTCCTGAATGTATTAAATGATAGATAGGTTGGTATAGTGGACATTGTTGAAAAACTGAGGGAGGAAAGAATGAGTTAGCTAGGTCACATACTGAGACGGAGCGATGATGAATGGATGAAAAAAGCATACCAAGGACCAGTAAATGGCAGACGGACAAGAGGGAGACAGAAGCTGGGGTGGAGAGATGTGATTAAGAGGGACATGCAGGTGAAAGGCGTTCAGTTACTTAATGTGGTGGACCGGAGCCGATGGAGGCGAAGGATTCAAGCTGCTGACCCCTAATCAATGGGATAACAGCAACACAGAGAGGAGAAGGATACAAGGGATCAAGCTACTAAGTATATTGAGTTTCACACAATGAGTGCCACACAATTCCATGAAAATGTGGGGGGAAAGGAAAGAGAAAAGGAGGTAAGGCCAGGAGAAAAGAGTTGACCATAGACTTTAAAACACTCATGATGAAGGAAAATATTTAAAAGGCAAAGAGTTTCACAATCTAGCTGTCCGAGGAAAGAAAATACATTATAGAAAGATTTATTACAACAAGGAGGAACCAGTGTATAAAGATGAAGGAGTTGAGAAAAACAATCCACACGAGATATAACAAACTGAGCTGGTACCACCAAGGAAAGCTCCTAAAAACGTTTCTCACCACAATAGCCACATTACGTCAATGAGACAAAGGTCGGAGGGTAGCAAAACTTGACTCATCCTAAATTATAGTCAAGCGGCTGAGTCATAAATTGGTATTAGGGCAGAAGTTTAATTGTGAAGGGGGGGGGGGATACCATGCAATAAAATGAAATAGTTTTCTTGAGATACAAAAAAAGCTTTAAAATAGCCACGTTTACTAAGAAAACAAGGGGAAATGAAATTTTATGATTTATTCTGGTTTTATTTCACTAAAACACGAAAAGAAATTATGTTGTTACTGAATACAGGAAAAAGATCTCTTTTCCAAATCATTGTTACACAAATATGGAAAGGTATGTTATCTGATAGAAAGCCGTTGATGTCATGACCTTTGCTCAAACCGACCTCTTTAACTTATATTCTTAGGAACTTAACTCATATTTCAAATAAGATATTACTTATTCCTCCTCCCTCTTCTGTTTCCGAAAACATGTACAGACCACTTATAACGGAGATGTTAATGAGGTGCAGTACTTCCAGGGACGTAGCTCCAACTGACAAACTCTTGGATGGTAAGCTGTTAATCTGAATACTCATCGACTATTTCTTGATTAAATAATAGTTTTTAAGTATTGATATATGTCTGAAAAGCAACAATTCAGTGGTATATTCAAATGTTTTTATTGCCATTTATAAAAAGCTCTTTTTATTACGACGGTTTCTACAATCAATGAAGCAGACGGGATTTTGAAGATATAATTGAGTCGAGTGGACATTCGAATTCTGCTACGACATTCAAATTCTGCTACGACCTTTTGAAGATACAATCCGAATTCTGTTACGACATTCGAATTCTGCTACGAACTTTTGAAGATACAATTCGAATTCTGCTACGACATTCGAATTCTGCTACGACATTTTCTTGTGGTTATAAAGCAAAGTGTAATTTGCATTTAAATTAAAATTTTTTGTATTCCACTAATCACTGACTGCAAGCTAATTAAAGATGTCTGTCCTAAACTATTTTAAAAAGGCTGAAACATACCTTGTCCAAAGTACTTATTTCAACTGCTTGAGATCGTTGTATTTCCAACAAAGAAGATTGTGAATATCACACGCAAAATAGAGACTACCGCTTACCTGACACAGAAAAGAGCCACTTATTTTGACGAGAACAAGATAAAATAGCAAAGTATGCTAATGAATATGTATTGATAAATCCTGTTGTAAAATAAAAGGGTAAATTTCCTACCCAAAATAACTTTCCTCGTATTTTCTGAGAAGATTAGGACGTACCTTTGTCTAGCGAGGTACGGACGTGATGCGAAAAGTCAAAGAAGGAAAGATTAAAGATTTCCACACGTCCATGTATTACAGTTGAAATTTTGTTACGAAATCTAGGCTAGAATTTACTGATAAAAGCTTCTAAATTATAGATCATTTTTTAATGACATTTTGCCAATAAAAGTTTTTTCAATTTTTATCATTTTATATGAAAAATATTACTTTTTCACAGTGAATTGTTTTTTGTTTCAGAAAAAAAAATTAACAAAAAGGTATAACGTGAAAAAGTTTGTAGAATAATTTCCAATATACGTCGTTCTTTTTTTTTGACGGTACCACCTTGGCATATGACAGAATATTGAATAACCTTTGAGTTAGAACCTAAATTTTGCGTTAACCAGAATTGAAAAAAATTAGCAGTATTTAATTCGCTAGTAAAAGTTCTAAACATTTCCAGCCTAAGTTTCTTAAAAAGTGATTTTTATATAAGTATATGCACTGCCGAGAGTAAAATAAACCATTTTTCATTGTATAAGCTTTGATATAACAACATTGCCAATAAAAAAATAATGGACTTGATATGGAGTCAGACTATGCGTAATGCAAGATGCTTTTTATTGAGTCAAGAGAATATCTAATTGACGAATTTCCCAGGACCTATCACAGGACCTTGCTTTTAAAAAATTCACACAACCACACACAAAGAGATACACAGACACAGACACACACAGAGGCACACACAGAGAGACATACACAAACACACACACTAAACTGAGTCTCTCGTAAAGTAAAATGTTGTCTTTCAAGCCAGTATTATCATATTTTTACATTTTACAAAGCCAACCTTCCAGTTTGCTTTCAAAATACACTCAGTATGAAAGAGAACAAAACATTGTTTGAATAATAAGCGAGGGATGAGAAATCCAATGTCTACCTTCAAACAATAAGCTTCTTTTAACTTGTGACTTGGACCTCCTACACTCACAGAAGTTGTTCCTTTCCCTAATATTGTGAAAGAGGTTTTGCAAAAAGGCAAGAATTAATTGTCTTTGAGTTTTAGAAAGAGTTGAATCTACAACAACTTATTTTACAAGTTGCCTATTGACTGGTTTTGTAAAGGGTAGGAGCCAGCTTCACTCCCACTTTATATAATGCAAATTTATTGACCAAGCACAGATTACTGGTAGTGAAATTATTCTCAGATTGGAGCAGAATCTGTTCTTGTTGTTGTACAAATATTACACTTGTACCCTATGAAAAACAATACATAATTTGTCAAAAACAACCTTGATCTTATCTCTCAAAATCTTTCAAGCCTTAGGGGGTTTTTTTGTGTTCAACTCTTTATTGTATTGGTTTAAGTTTTTTTTCTTAAGAATAGACCAAACACAATGAACTCCATTTTTGTTTTCATGATAAAAGGAAAATTTTTAAAGCATACAACAAACTTCGACTCGATATTGTCAAACACAGGAACTGAAGACACAGTCTACTTTCTATAGTGCACCCCTAAAAATTAAATAACATAGAGTTCTCTTGTTACTTAGAATTTAATTTATAAAACAGAACACTGTTGAGTGAGATTTCTATTTAAATTTTACCATTAAAACATTAGAAGTCGATTTAACAACATTAAACATAGCTTGAAAGAATATTTTATCTAAGCCTTATTTGGCATCCATAATGCTATTCCTATATTTTTATTATCTTAGGCCACTTACTTTACCAAAACTGACTGTTTTCATCTTTTAATCTAAATTTTATGTATACCATATATATACTAACTATATTGAAAATATATACTTATATTAATTATTAAAAATGAATATAACACAAATACTCATTTTTAATAATTTACCCTATTTTTGTATTTTTCATGATTTTAACAGGATTCACATTGAAAACAGAGATTTTATTTGTGAAGTGAAAACCATGTATAAATGATAATATAAATAAATAAAATAAATATTTTATTACTACTAGTTCTTTGTCACCCCTTCTTGTCTTATAATGTCTGTAATTATGATATTATTATTTGATTTGTTTTTTGTTTTTCCACTCAGTCTTCTCTGCAAAGCCTTCCACTTTGGCAAGACTTTTCTAGACAGATATTGGTTTCTATTCGTAAACGTCTATGAGATAAAACCTAACATATCTTATTTATTATTAGTAGTAGTACATCTACCGATATCGTAGGTGAATGGTGCTTTTACCTTGTAAGCGGCTTTCAATGAATGCACAAATTATGGAATGCATAATTATGTCAGGCTTTAATAGTTGTGCATAATTATATCATGCTTTAGTAGTTATGCATAATTATGTCATGCCTTAATAGTTATGCATAATTGTGTCATAGTTTAATAGTTATGCATAATTATGTCAGGCTTTAATAGTTGTGCATAATTATATCATGCTTTAGTAGTTATGCATAATTATGTTATGC
>RDPX01000301.1:244223-261730 GCA_003991215.1 Morbakka virulenta
AGAGAGGGAGAGAGAGAGAGAGAGAGAGAGAGAGAGAGAGAGAGAGAGAGAGAGAGAGAGAGAGAGAGAGAGAGAGAGAGAGGGAGAGAGAGAGAGGGGGAGAGAGAGAGAGAGAGAGAGAGAGATAGAAGATAGAGAGAGAGAGAGAGAGAGAGAGAGAGAGAGAGAGAGAGAGAGAGAGAGAGAGAGAGAGTCAGGATAATGATGATATTGATATATTTTTGCGCTGTTGGAAGATATCATACCAGATGTTACTGATTATTAGTATTAATATCATTACTACCATCATCATAAGAGTTATTGTAAAAGTCATGACTAATGTGGAAATGAGGTGCAATACCCATTTTATTCTAAAGTCGCCAACATAATATTGTTTGAAAACTCAATATTTTGGAGCGACTCTCATAGATGATCACATCAACAATGAAAATGCTGGAGTAAAAAAAATTTGTAACAATAACATATCAAATAAAGGGTATTTTCAAGCTGATTTCAGCTGTCGTGGGTTACCATAATCATCCCTTGGTAACTATTGTTGTTTGTACTTTAATTTTGACGCCATATGACGACACTAACAAAATGACTTGCGATAATTTTCGAAAAAAGCAAACTCACAGATCTTGCAAGGTGGAAAATGTGCAGTTTAGTGAGAAAATAAATCAGGGTTGTCCCTAATTATCATCCTCGATATCTATTGGAAGTTTCTATTTTGATAAAGAAGAACAATTAAATTACTTTTAAAAAAAGCCTAGGGTAAGGCTTATTGGGGTATATTTAGTTTCTCGTGACCTAGGTATGACAAAGAAGAAACAGGCAGTTTTTCTGTACATATACCTCTGATAATTTTGAATATTTGTCTATCAAACAAAAGACGTTTGAAAAGGTATTATTTCTAGATGTAATCCTCTGGGGTCTCGAATTGCTTTAGATACTACATTCTAACGTCATTAACGCATTCAACAATGGTGTTTTTCGGCTAAGATGTACACTGTAAGCAATAACAATGGAAGATCAAGTTAATTCTGTTTTACTTCTTATCCAAGGTTAATTTCCTTAACAAGCAAATAAAAGTGAAGTAAATCAGAATATGATTATGTGTCATCAGTTCTTATCACCTACTATACTATGTAATAAACTGATGATATGATTTGTGTATTGTAGGGTCAACATTGAAAGAGGTTCCATCTTGGAAATAAGGCAGGGCTGACGAACAACATATAGGCCTCTACTGACGCTAAAACGCTTACTGCATATCCGAAAGAAAAATTGGAGACACTTCTGTTGATGACATCACGACGAGATTTGTCAGTTAATGACCCAACAGTAGGGAATGTTTACTGGCCTGGAAAACCATCTAAGGTCTTGGGAAGGTAAGTTAAAAAAATTTTTAAATCAAAGTATTGCTGATCATAGTTTTAAGATTGTAATTCGTTACATCCTTTAGTTTTAAAAGCAGATCATTTATTGTAAAGCTTGATGTTTTCAAGTTTGATATATCGGGTTTTTACATGTTGTCCTCGCTCTAGGATTTCTTATCCTATGTTGACCGGGTGCAGGCTTTTTTTTATGAATGTGACTACGTAAACTTGCAATTAAATTCAAATGTAAACATTTAACTTGTGTTTGTTCCAAACATTCTTCTGATCAGTTACAATGACGTTGTATTGTTTATTTTCTTATAATTGTTTAGGAATCTCTAGTTTGTTTTAATTTAAATTTTTTTAATAAGAACTCAGCCTCGCAAAATGTATCGATAAGAAATCTTAAGCTAAGTTTGTTCTTTTTTTTAAAATAACGGTTAGTGGTATAAAACCCGAATATCACTAAAGTCAGGTTCATTTGGGTTGAAAGCTTTTTTGCTGGGATTCTTGCGTCATTGCCCATATTTCGAATGGACTATGACGCAAGAATGGGAAGAGAACATGCTCTTGCGTCATAGTTCATATTAGTGGTAGCGAAAAACCTTTCAACCTAAATGAACGTGATTTCCATTGTGATATTCCTTTCCCCGCCTCCGTTTCTGATAAATTGAGACGTAAGAGAGAAATAAAAAACTTTGGGATCAAAAAAGTTTGTCTGAGAGTTTAGTTGATGAAACGAATGGTTTAAAATCGCAGGCTCGATCCCCAAATTGAGGCAGTTTTTAGTTTGGCGGTTGTCTCAAATAGTAGCATAAATAATAAAAAAGTAACGCAATTCAAAATCAGTTTTTTATCGATGCAGCTTTTGTAGCAATTATTTTAGGAATGCAAAAAATGTGTTCCTGTTGTAGCATTACTTGGTTTAAAACTTTTGAAATTCATCTCCGCCATACTTGTTGAGAATATCAGTCATCTCCAGTTCTTTCAATACGAGTGACCGAAAAAACCCCGGAATAAACCCTACCATAATGAAAAACAATGATAATAAATCAACCAACAACAGGGTCATAAAATTTAAATAAAATATTATCACCTCAACGTACGGGGATTGTAGCTGATCATCAACCAAGACCTTCATTGTTTCGACTTTTATATTACATACTTTCGTAAAAAATAATAACCAAAAATAGGAACCAAAAAGAGATTTTCTAACTGCAAGGACACCGGCTTTTTCTCTAAGCATTAAACGTCAAAATTTGGAATAAAAAACTGATAAAAGTTTCAGCCTGGACGACAATCCCAAACAACTGTTGTATCCTCCAAGACAAACAAGAAAACGAGCCAGCGCCATTGTTTGGTAGAACTAATACAACTGTCTACATTTTCCTAACACATTACTATTTTGTAGTCCTGGTCTTGTTTTCCCTACCTTTCGTCGAAATTTTCACGAGTTCAAAATGTTCCAAAAGTTTTTTTTTAACTATGAGGTATGATCCAAGTTTTACCTGCAGCGAAATAGTTTCATAAGATGAGAAACGAAACTCAGAAACAGTAATTTTCCATCTGAAAAATATTTTATGATAGTTTCCCCTAAATGATTCCTAATTTTTCTTTCCTTTCCTTCCAAATCCTACGAAGGCTTTTGAAATTCTATCTCGTACAATTTCATTCTCATGCAGTTACTAGATTTTCATGCGTCACTTATCACTCATTTACCCCTTGAGGACAGGAATATCCTCATTATACTTTATTTTCAAAGTACAAGGGGAACCGCTTTTAAAAAGCCCTTTTATTAATCTCTGTGTGATATCCATAGTTCTACATGTTTAATATTTGCTTTCGTACTGTCTCACGCTCAGGAGACAGTGCTTTGAGGTTATCACTTTTTTGTGAGCACCAAGAGTATCTGGGTTAAGCTAATCTGCCCTCAAGGTGTTTAAATTGGCCCATTAAATCACAGTTTTAGAAATTTGACGCCTGAGAATTTTTCATACATTCATATCAAATCTTACCTTCACTGCGTCAACTGCAAGTAAAATCATCATATTTATCAGATACTCCTCATGAGCAATTAAACTCTCTGTTTTGAGGATATAACATACTGATGTTGTATATTAATTTTATGAACGCGTTTTCAAAAAGCGCCATCAAGGATTGAAAATTTTTTTTCCAACAGGTGTTATTCATATTCATATTAACTTATGATAGTCAATTCATGTTTTTCTCTCTTTTGTAGTAAATAAATCCAAGAATCTAATTTCTTAACGCAGTTCGTTGCCTGAAAGTAATATTAACTTTTCACTTCCATGAGGTGATCTTTTAACACTTGTGAATCATGAAAGGAGTTAATATTTTTTTGAAGACAGGAAAAATCAACAAAAAAATAAGAAAGACGATTCCATTGTTTTGTTATTGATATCCACTTTCACTAATGCCTTCGTGTGAAAAAAAAAAGATTTAGGTAAACAACACAGGTTAGATATCGGTGTTGGTTTTCTTATGTAATATCTTAGAGTTCTTTTTTCATTGAAATCCAGCCATGTAGGGCCAAGAAAGTAACATGAATTAGGATTAAATATTGAAGGGGATAAATGCTACCTGCAGGGCATAGTGTTTGGAATCGATGAACCAGTTTTGCATGTTAAAAATCAATTGATTTTAGCCGTGAAAATTCTTAATCTTAGATGATCAGTTGAAGGTATACGTGTTAGAGTTTGATCATATCATCAAGTGTAATTTCAGAGCAACGTTTCGACAGATACTTCATCCGTCGTCAGGTTCAAGGATTATTCATGTGAGAAAATTAAAAAGGGCTTCAATACGGAATTAGAATTTCATTTTATGAAGAAACAGGTTATGAAACTAGTTGGATGTAAAGAAATCAAACAAATAGAATAAACAACAGACACAACAAATACACACATGATTTGTTTGGCCCTCGTCACTTCCCTGTTACGTTTGAGTGATTTTTTTTTGGACAATAGGTTTTAATGACTTGATGGCTGGACGAATTGAAACTTTGTTGTAAGTCACACAAACACCTTCAAATAGAGTGATATTCTCTAGTTAAGAAGTGAACATGGCATCGCATAGTGATGGAGAAGATCATGGTGGTAGTTTTTGGAATCTTGGTCGTCGTCGATCATGGAAAAGCAAGAAAAAGAGTACATCTACACCAGATGTGAGAGCGCAATGTAAGTGATGATCAAATTGACTTTCATTAGGAAACAACATCAATGATTTCATTTGATTATAACTAGAACAACATGTTAAGCTACTCAAGGCCTTTTATTTTCACCATAACACCTTCTTTTTCAATATTCAGGTGTTTAAATGAAAATCAAAAGAAGACAAAAATCGCATTTTTTTGTTTGTAAGGTGCAATAACCTTGTCATCTTTTCTCTTTTATTTTTGTGGTTATTTCAACGATCATTATCAACAAAAAAAGCTTCCGTTTCTATGAAGTGTTATGGTTAAGAAACGTTGATATTCAACGAAATAATACACACGTTTGTTGTGATGTTGTAGAATAACTTGTAATTCTCAAATTTAAGTTCAACCCACGACATAAGTCATTTCATTTGAATCCTTAGGTTATGACATGGTAGAAATTATCAGAATAAAAATCAATGGTGGAATCAGATATAATATAGAAATGTAACTAGTAATGAACTTATAGTTTACTGTACACTAATCATCAGCATCATTTGTCATAGTCTGTTGACATTCTTATATTTGTTTTTTCATAATATAGTGTTAGTATGGAGTATAGTATGGTCTAATATAGCATAGTATTGTATAGTATAGTATTGTTTAATATAATATAGTATTGTATAATATAGCATAGTAAAGTATTGTATAATATAGTATAGCATAGTATAGTATTGTATAATATAGTATAGTACAACATAGTATGGTATTGTATAATATAGCATAATATAGTATTGTATAATATAGCATAGTACAGTATAGTATGGCATAGTATAGAATAGTAAAATAGAGTGGGTAGTGTTGAGTATAGTAATTTATATTTTTATAGTATAGTATTGTATTTATATAGTTCAGCATAGTATAGTAGAGTATAATAGTATTATCATATGTCATCTATTACTTGATTCTTTATCCTAATTAATGATCAAGTCCTTCCATTTAGTTTTATCATCAATTAACACTCACTGTTATTTCATTGATATTTCATGGCAATAACCACTTTACTAAGAGCATTTCCGTGAAAGTTTCATAAGTTTTTCCCCAAAGAAAATTGTTAGTTATGATAAGGCCCTACATGATTATCCTAGATACCACCAGTAATCCTAGAACATTAAGCTTACCTTGTGCTACCTGAAAATTACATTACTTACTCAACATTATGGTATCTAATGCATTAAACCACTTATATTCTCTGTTTGATAACCACTGCAAAATCAGTAAGGTAAAAACAAATCTGTCATGGAATTAACCACAAAGAAAGAATTTCTGTCTTAAATGTCACCCATAATAGAATTTTTACTATAAACTGCTTTCATTTCTTTTTGAGGTATTTTTATCCCACATTGTAAGATTTGATAACGGTTTTTTATAACAGTTCAGTGAACAGTGGGCATTCTTCCAATAGTTGTTATAATCAGGTTGTCAAGGATACTTCTTATCTCATTAACGGTCTTACTTTGGCTGTACTTTAAGGATAACCTATGATCTTTAGTGCTCATTAAGGATTCAAAGTAAATCCTGTTTGTGACGTAATCATTGGGAAATCTATTGTTTATGGCAAGGATGGCAGTTTGCTCAAATTCTACTTCACACAATAGGGTCAGCATGTTTCACAAAGTTTGTTGATAACACCCAGTAATGTCAACAACAGAAAGAAACTCTTGTTTACAAGTAACTGTGCAGAATAGGTTATAGAAAATGGTGTTAGTTTTTGAGTTTAAATGATAATAAACTAGGTGGTACAGTGGAACTTGTAGGGTCATCAGAATTTATTGAAAGTAAAGTAATCCACAGATAATAGTACTAGATTAACTGTTAAGGAATTACTTAATTAAGGACCCTTAATTGTGTACAGTTAAACTAGAAAGAATTGCTTAAATTTGAAAAATAAAAAAAGCTCTGGAGGAGAGTTCTCACTCAAGAAGATGCTGAAGAGTCTGAATTCAGACTTTAATACACAAATATCTTAAGAATTACCATAGCCAGTGCATTGCAAAGTTTTATCAGAAGTCAATAACTGAAATTCTTAGGACATATATGGTGCTGCTCTTAATTCTATGATAATAAAGAATATGTTGTTTGTGATATCAAACTGGGCTTGCCATTGGGATCTGTGGATCAATGTCACAAAGATGTGGAAAGTCTCCATTAAACAAACTAAAAGAAGCACAAAGTTTTTAAGCAATATGTATAAAAACAAAAAGTAGAAGATTAATTTAGTCATTTTTTTAAAACTCCATAATGTACCCCTCTGTACTAAAGTAACCTTGTAAAAAGCCTTTTATATGTGTTTTATTAAAAACAAAAGCTAACAAGTAAATTTTTTTGTTAATTTTTTCTTTAATTCTAATTTATGTAACATTTCTGCATGCTGAGAAACTAATCCTGATGCAAGTATTGGTATATGAAAATATTTTATTGTTCCTAATAGACTTCCTTTTAATGTAAAAAAAATCATGTACCTAAATCCATGACATAAGTTTGTTTTTTTAGAATATCCACCCAGTTATTGACCTTTTCAATCATATTCCTGCATAAGTGACCAGAATTCATCATTGTGGACCCATTTCTTATTCCTATACTATCTTCTGGGTCCTTCAGACTTTTTGGCAGGTACAAAGAGCAACAATCATCCTTCCCCATATGCTGCAGCTCAAACATTCTGCTAATGTACCCTAAAAGTTGCAGGTGGTCATGCTTAGCCCATTAATATTATTATCACTTCTTTCCCAGCCTTTCACTTTAGTTTCTGCTCATCCATAGCTGTTGACCCAACCACAAATGCTTTCAATACTGACATGTCTTCTGTAAAGTAGTACCACTGACTAGATCAAGCCAGTCATAATTTCAAGTGTTTTTGTGTTTAATAAAACCACACTAAAAGATGCATGTCTTAAGTGGATAATTTTACTCCAGATCCAGGTAGTTTTGGTTAGGTTTCAGGCAGTGTGACATTCTCCCTTACAACAGTATCTCAAAACTAGAATTAGGCTATGGCAAGCCTGGATACCTTCCTTTTTCATTAGTTTACTATTCAGCACATCAGATCAAAGAAATCACCTCTTTTCACCTTTTTTCACAAATGTCATTAGGAAGAGAGAGAAGAATTCACATTAAGGTTTAAAGGCTTAGAGAAGACAGTTTTTAATTAAGAGGATGATTGAGAAGGGAAAAAGACAAAATGAGCAGAGAGCTAGGGACAATGGTGGAGCTTTGGAGAAATGTTATGTGTAAAATTGTTTGTAAAAAGAGCAGGTCTGCAATTTATGCTTTGTAAAATTGAACTTTTGCCTTGCATTAAGGTCCATTTGTTGATTGGAAGTACTTTCAAAAGGTTCTTTTTTATTGTTTGGACGTAAAACTGCCAGTTATCTTGCATCGTACCAAGTTTTATCAAGGTTGAGTATGTGTAGCTGCCAGGCTGGTTCTTGAAGTAATATATGTTTTGGTAATATATGATAATATATTGTTTAAAGACTGTAATTCCACATATCCTACATTAGGTATTGTTGTGATGAATTTATCCTCCATATTTCTTCATAATTTTAGTAAAAGATTTAAACCTTTGTTTGCAAGAGTGGGCACATGTTGGAAGATACTATCTCCTTGTCTAAGAACTTGACTGAAAGTGCTTGAAAAGTGAATACATTTAATAGTACTAAATATTTGCAAGGCTATTGACAAGGTTTTTCAGGCTAGTGCCTTGTATTATTTAAACCTTGGGAATGTGTGTGTGTGTGTGGGAAGGGGGGGGGGATGTATTGAGAATTCTAAAATTTATAAGTTATCACAGTTTAAAGGTTGTCTTGAATAGCTTGTTGTAGATTTTTTGTGAATTGTGTGGTACCACAAAGGTCCTTTTTACCAGAGATCTGCCTGCACAAGTGTTGTTTGAGCTTGCTATTTTTGGATATTTTAATTCCTTTCTTCAATGATAGGGAGGTTGATGATATTATCACCATCAACCTCCCTATCATCCTTATATGGTTTTTACTATTGTGTTTGTGCCCCTTTAAGGTAATTTATAGTTTTCTGAGGTTAAGTTTATGTATATTTTGTCATTAATGACTTATTTAAATTAGATTTTTAAAAAAATGTGGAAGAATTTCAAGAATTAAATAAGGATTTTACTTTACTCCAAGTTTCACATGATACATATTTATTTATTTATGTATATATAAATATCTATCTATCTAGATAGGAAGTCATTGCAAACTTGTGTTTTTGATTTTGTTTGTACATATCATATTCTACCCAACTGGTGTTACCATGAATAAATATCTTTTTGTGTGCATGTGTGTATATGTGTGTGAATGTGTGCAACAAGTTACATAGTAGATCATCATTCATTTTATGAACCTTGATGGCTATGTGCATATTTAGGAAGTATGAGAAAGATATATCTAAAGTGTTAAATCTCCTTCAAAAGCAGTAATTGCCAATAGTAGTCAGTGTCAGGCATTAAAGGATGGTGTTTACCAATGTATGGAGAATAGCTGAACCTGCAGACACTTTTTTCTCATTAATAGTTCATCAGTAGGGTGTGGAAGAATTTCACTGTGAGAACTTCATAAAAGGTTTCCATCAGATGCCACAGAGATATTAATGTGCTATCGTGCTATCAAACATACATAATCCTTATAGCTTTTGTAATGGCTCCTTCTGATCCATGTTAATGTAGCCAAGAAATTTACTACTATTTTTGTACACAATACAGGTGGATTTTGTCTCATAGAAGGACTTGCTGGCCTTTTTATTGTATGTGCAGTGATGACTGCATTCAAAGTATGTTGTTAAGATGCATCCAGTAGTGGAGTTTTGACATGGGTGAATGAGGTTTCCCTTTGCTACAACTGCCACCAGGTCACCCTTGAGCAAGGTGTAGTACCAGTTAGGTCTCCCGAGACCATGAAATACCAGGCTGGTGTCTGGCATGAGTAAGTCTGTCTGGTGGACAGGAAAGGGCTTAAGCCTTGGTTGCCAATATTCCTATGACCTGTCAGAACTAGAAGTCTCACTGCATGATAATGTAATGGAAAAACAACTATGATCACAAAGCCAAGAATGTCTAGAAACAATGGTATGAATGAAACCATTAGAAAAATGGGACCGTGCTCTGTGGAAATAGCTATGGAGTGGAGTAAGTAGCTTCCAATCATCATTAGTTTACCACACACAAACTTGAGATCAAGATTAGTATGTGAAATGCCAGAACTCTTTCTAGGCTGATAAACTTGAGGACATACTTAAACATACATAAAGCCTCCATAAATTTCTTATGAGTGTGGCAATGGCAGTTGGTATGGGGGTTGGGAAACTTTGTAGGTTGGCAATGGATAAGGATAGCTTTGGGCACATGGTTGCTAATGCCAGACTCTCATATGGCACAAAGAAGAAGAAAACTATAATTGTAGAATGATTCAAATTCAATGCACATAATCACATATCCAGATACCCTGTTTTTGCATATGTAGCGGAGCTGAAAAGACTATGCCAGGCTTGTCAATATGGTGGTAATCTTAGTGATATGTTGTGAGATCACCTTGCTTGTAAAATAATTGATTCATGTATTGAAAAGAGATTGTTATCTGAAGGCTTGAGTTTAGCCTTTGAACATTCATTAAAATTGGTGTTGGCTTGAAGGCTACAGTATAACAGGTACAATGCTTCTTTCTCAGCCTTTCACAAGTATTTGCAATCCAGACAAAAAATTTTTGAAAATTTTTTACCTTTGAGTTTGATAAAAACAAGAAGAGTTTTTGGTGTGCAGGTGAACATAATGTACATTCATGGCCATTTAGAGAACTAGAGAAAAAGCCCTTGTTTTAGTAGACTTCTTCGGTTTGCAGGGAAAAATCAAGCTAAGCACTCAGTGGTACATAGACATCATCAAGTATCAATTGATAAAGTTGCAAAACCAGTAGTTGGAACTCCAAGTAAAAGGAATGGAACAGACAGTAATTTATGTAAAATATATCAATTTTCTGTTCAGTGCACAAAGGTAATCAAGGTTAAGATACAATTAAATAACATTGCTGTAGATGTAGAAATGACACAGGGACTGTAGTGCCCTTCATCACTAGTGTAACCATGTTTGTTTACATACTCTGGCATTTCATGTAAGTTACATGATATCACAGGTACTCTTCTGTCACATCTGGCCAGTGGCGAATATGACAACCAGACCTGTATTTTGATATTAGTATATTAGAGCCCTATGTCTGGATAAAAATGATTTAATTCTTCACAACCTTCTATGTAACATCAGGTTCATTGACAGTTATGACATTTATTTCAGAACCCTCTTTATGGTGCTATTCATAAACATTATGCTAGAGGGATACATTTATAGGTTTATACAGAAGAACCATTGTGCCTATTTGAATTCTGGATGTAACAGGAAATTATCAAATTCAGTCTGTTTACTTACCAGTTTTTTCTAATACTTGGATACCTGGTACTAGCCTGGCCATGTTTGATCAAAATTGATTTAATAAAATCAATTTTATTGGAGGAAACTATTTTTGGTGAATCAGTTAGAATTTGTAAAAATTTAGAATATCTATTAGGTGCATTCAAGGTTTTTTCCAAAGAGAAAAGTTTTTGAATTAAAAGATGGTACCAACCCTGGATTTCGTAAGGCTCAAGGACCTCCTTAAACCTTGAAACAAAAGATTCGAGGTAGAAATAGAATGAATAGTACAGAAAGAAATATATGTGCCAACATTACAAGCTTTCCAGAAAGCTATGGAATTTTCAACTTTGAGCAACCTCCTGATACATCATGATCCAAACAAACCATTGTTATTAACTTGTGATACCTCACCTTATAGCATAGGTGCTCTTTTGTCACACATAATGCAAGGCAGTTCTAAGAAATACATTGAATTCATTTTTCACATCTTGTTGGAGGCTGAGAGAAAGTAATCTTATTTAGAAAAAGGACTCACAATTGTGTATACTGGTAGAAAACTACATTATCATTTACTTAAATGAGAATTAAGTATAATTTTGGATCATGAACCACTGTTAAGAATATTGAACAAAACTTTACCAAAACCCTACATGACAGCAGCCTGGATACAGCAGTGAGCCTTATTATTATCTTCCTACATCTCCAAATTACAATTTGTTCACATAGCAAACAATCATACAGGTAACCAATTCATACTGGTAACCAATTTATACCAATGTTATGACTTGGTTACCTGCGAGAGCATTGGACAGTGAGTCTTCTAATGTTAAAAGTGATACATTAATGATTGAGGTGAAATTTGCAGTGGTAGACAGTACTCATGTAAAATTGCACACCCTTGATAGGCCGACCTACATGTTGGAATTTGTAGTTAATGGTTAGCCTGAACATTTTGATGCTACTACTAAAATAGAGCTGCATTTTCAGATGAAATTTCAGTAAAAGATGGCTGTTCATTTTGAGGGACTTGTGCTATAACATTGCCTGGCCTTCAAAGTAAAGTCATGATTGAATTACATCAGGTACTTTCTGAAATTTTCTGATTGAATTCTCTTGCTGGATCATATTGTTGGTTGCCATCAATTGATTCTTGTGTTGAAGAAAAAGTGAGATTGTGTAATCTCTGTGAAAATAATTAAGTAACCCTTCAGTTGGACCCATACATCTCTGGGAAGATACAAACAACCCATGGCCGAAATTGCACATTGGTGATACAGTACCCTTTTGTATTTAATTGTATTTTATTACTGTTAATTCTTTTATGAAGTGGATTAAACCATATCCAGTGTCATCACCTTTATCAACAACCACTATTGATAAATTGCAAAGTTCATTTGCTATTTTAGAAGTAATAAGTTTAAACTTTTATGAAGAACAATAAAATAATTAATGTTATCAGTGCTCGCTGTAACCCTGCAACGTTTTGGTCTGCTAAAAAAACATTGCAAACATTTAAGATTAAATGGTAAAAGTCACAAACATCAGGCAAATCAGTCAAATGGCAGATGAAATTATTCTTGTTTTGATATAGGAGCATTCCATACATTGCATTGGAATAAGTCCAGCAGAGACTAAAGTTCCAGAGTCTTTTCACTTGCCCAAGGAATCGAAGGTAGAACCTCTTGGTTACAGTGCAGCTGTACTGACCATTAAGCCACAGCTCCTCTGATTTTGTATTATTATTATAGTGTTTTTGCAATGTTATGTGAATTTTTTTTGAGTTAAATAGGTCAGTGTATCAGTAAGTCAGTAACGCCTTTAGTAGACACATTTTTCACAGTTGATAGGTGAAGACCACTCTCTGGTACTGGTGTCAATTCATTTTACTGACTTTTTAGATGTGTTTGGATACTTTCATGTTTTTTACATATGGAGAACACCAAAGTATTGTTTCTGCTTGCATGTGCCACATAAGCCATCCNGAGTGCAAACGTGTAAGGTTAAAGGGTAAGTGTCACAAACAGCAGGAAAAGCAGTCAGATGGCAGATGAGGGTATTGTTGTTTGGATGTAGGAGCAGTCCAGGCATTGCAGTGGAATAAGTCCAGCAGAGACTAAAGTTCCAGAGTCTTTTCACTTGCCCAAGGAATCGAAGGTAGAACCTCTTGGTTACAGTGCAGCTGTACTGACCATTAAGCCACAGCTCCTCTGATTTTGTCTTATTATTATAGTGTTTTTGCAATGTTATGTGAATTTTTTTTGAGTTAAATAGGTCAGTGTATCAGTAAGTCAGTAAAGCCTTTAGTAGACACATTTTTCACAGTTGGTAGGTGAAGACCACTCTCTGGTACTGGTGTCAATTCATTTTACTGACTTTTTAGATGTGTTTGGATACTTTCATGTTTTTTACATATGGAGAACACCAAAGTATTGTTTCTGCTTGCATGTGCCACATAAGCCATCCCATTCTTGCAATCTAAAGGCATTTTATCATATATATTTTTTTACACTTGCAATCTAAAATTTGTTGATTCATTTACTTCACATTAGTTCCTCTATTAGGTCAAGCTATTCTTTAATAGATTCTAAAAAAAAAGTTTTATTTTTTCAAAATGAAATTAAAAGATTCTGGATGAAGCATAGGTACAGAATCTATTTATTTCACCGTCTCACAGTGTATAATTGATTTAGAACTGTTTCTAGATAAAACTAAATACAAATAATGATTTTTTCCAATGGTCGACGAAAAAAAACCCACCACTTTCTCGACCATCACTGTTTACCTTATTGATAACAATTCACTTCACTTATATTTTCTTATCCAGGGATCTCAGTCCGCTTAAGTACTAATAACACAGCTTTCAGTCAAGACTGTTAAACCGCGAATGTAGTTAAATTTCGAGTTAAAGCAGTTGAAAGTAATTGTCAGAACCATGTCTGCTCATAATTTTTAGGAACATTGAACACTAAATATATTTAAGTATCAAATTATTATTATGGACTTCTCATTGTCGACAAAAATTATTTGTCTATGGTCATCAATTCTTTTAAACACCAGTCAAAAGTTGGCAGGCTTTTCTTTAAGCCCTTTTGTCTTTTTTAAACAATCAGAAAAAGTGGTGGGCTTTCTTAACCATTACTTTCTTTACCTTATTGATAACAATTCACTTCACTTATATTTTCTTATCCTGGAATCTCAGTCCGGTTAAGTATTAATAACACAGCTTTCAGCCAAAATTGTTAAACCGTGAATACAGTTAAACTTCGAGCTAAAACAATTAAAAGTAATTGTCAGAATCATGTCTGCTCATAATTTTTAGGAACATTGAACACTATTCATATTTAAGTATCAAATTATTATTATTATGGACTTCTCTTTGTAGACAAAAATTATTTGTCTATGGTCATCAATTCCTTTAAACACCAGTCAAAAATTGGCGGGCTTTTCTATAAGCTCTTTTGTTTTCTTTAACCAATCAGAAAAAGTGGCGGGCTTTCTTAACCCTTACTTTTTTTTCCTTATTGATAATCATTCACTTGATAAAATTTATTTTATTTTGACGTCGCGATGCAGTCGAGTGGCAGCGAAAAAGCTTTCGAACAAACGAAACGTGATTTAATTCATATCTTTGTTAGCGTCACTCTCGCTTTCTTTGTTATTTCTTTATTCTTCCTATGTTCTACATTGTTTTCCTATTAAATCAAGTATTGAATCAAGCAATATGGTAAGTAAGCACATTATCTTGCTTTGCGATTTTGTTTTTTTTGATGACAAAAACAATGGTTGGCGTTAATCTTATCTTTAGACGCAACAAGAGGATGGTAAGTGTTCCTTGTTTCTCAAATAGTAGCGACTGTAGACCAGCTTAACAAGCGAAAACATATTCGAAGAAAACTAAACCAACTGTCAAAAGCATTCACAGACAGAAGCAAGTCTTATAGCATAAAATTACAACAATATATTTAAAAATTCAAGAGATAGCAATCCGATATTTTAGTTAAAGGATATAGTGTTCTACTACACTTGAAGATTCCTACGAAAAAGGCAGTTTTTTCATGAAAAAATAGCGTTGTCATTACGGTTGTCGGAAGAACGTAAGTTTAAATTTCCCTGTTAGAAAAAAACAGGTAGAGAATACTTTAATTTACCGTAATTCTAAACGTTGAAGTAAATATTCTATCATTTTTGAGGATACACAAGAAAAAAGCGTAATAATATTGCGTTGGTTCAAAGTCATTAGGATGCAATTAAAAACAGTTTCTTGTTAACTGAATATGCCCATCCTTTTTTTCAAATCAATATATAAATAAACAAGTAAATCAGTCCTTTCGCTTTACACCCACGCGTCGTTCTCTTCACAAAGACGTGTGGGTGTGAAACGAACTACTATTATTATTATTATTATTATTATTACTACTACTATTATTATTATTATTATTACTATTATTATTATTATTACTACTACTACTACTATCACTAGTGCTACTCTTGCTGCTACTACTACCACGACTACTATTATTACTACTACTACTACTATTACTACTACATTACTTGCTTACAAATTTTTAAAAAACCCTAAGACCTAAGACAATTAACATTTTATTCATTTTTTTAAAGAATAATTTCTCCAAAATTATTCTTTTCCAAAATTATATTATATTTGAGAACGGATCTGAATAGCAAAAAAGAGAGAGTTGCAGCCCCCCCTCTCATCAAAGCTGTCCTTTCCACCTCCCATATTTTAGTAACTCAATAATTTTATTCATATAATGGTTTTCTTCTTTAGGAACTTTTGAACACATGTTAATTCCAGTTAAAATCTGTATTATTGGCTTCAAGTCATTTACTACCTCAAGGTGTTTAGTGAGATGAGAGTTTTCCTCAACACCTCATAACAAGCTCATAACACACACACAGAAAAACACACACATATATATACATATACATACATATACAGTATATATATTGTATGATAGCTCTAATATTCTTATATTATTGAGCACTGTCGATAGCTAATAATTACTTCGATACTGGTATATATTTGTATACATAGACGTATATATTTATATATTTATATAATTAATATATCCTATCCCATCAGCAGATAAACAAATAAATTTATTTATTCAGAGTTATGAATATATATATGCCTGATGATCGAAATATCGTGAAACTATTAGTTGCAATCATAGTTCTTATTTTTCGTGTTTTATCTTATCTTATATTGCTCTGCTATATGCATTGAGCACCTTTTGATAAGAATACACAATATTACACAAATATATATATAATAAAATTTATTTAGAGTTATGTACTTTTTTATCAGTAATATTGAAATATAATTTTAACTTAGTTTAACTTATAATCAACATATGTGTATTTCTTGTTTTATATATATATATAAATATATATATAAATATATATATATATATTTGTGTGTTTGTTTTTCTGTTTGAAGTTAAATGTTTAAGTCACGTTTTATGTTTGATACCCAATGAACCAAGCTCCTTGTTTATTTTAGTGTAGGAATAGTTTGTTATATTTGTGTACAATTAATTTATTTTATTAATAAAACTCTCAAAATTCGAATGTGGTTAATTTTCCTATGTATTTATTGTAAATATGACACTATTATTGTGTATCATTTTTAAATGTTGTAGCTGTATTGCATTGATATGCATAACAGCTAGAATTTTTAGAATGTCAAAACAGAGATATTATTCAACAGAAAATTCTGAATGTTATCCCGAATTTTTGAAGTTGATCATATCTATTACAGAGTAGAACAATTAGGTACAGTAAAGTATCCAAGCTTAAAAAGCCACTATTGGTCTTAGAACATACGTAAATATAAACAACATTGAACTTATGATTGATTAAAAATTTTGTTTATTCATTTGTAATGAAGTGGAGCACTCGGAACGATAACTAAGAATTTCATGGGCTATCTTAGTACCATCAATTTTAATATTCACTTTGGTTCTCCACAAAACGTGCGCTTACTGGGAACAGCGAGGCTTCTTCGTTATGTACAAAACAGCTGAGATTACAGGTAGTAACTTGATGTCTAGTCAATTTTAACGACCTCTGCCATCTAAGAGTTGTGATATTCAGAAGAACTAATAATAATAATAATAATAATAATAATAATAATAATAATAATAATAATAATAATAATAATAATCCAATCCAAGCCAACAGACCTGACATTGTAATTAAGGATCACAAATTGAAAACCTGCACTCTTATAGATATGAGTATTCCTTCTGACAGAAACATTGCTATTAAAGAATTTGAGAAGATAAGCAAATATAAGGACCTGGAAATCGAAATTCAGAGAATGTGGAAGATGAAAACTACAACAGTGCCAGTTATAGTGGGTGCACTTGGGATGATTAAAAAAGACACTCAGAATTTTTTAGACAAAATACCCGGAAATCTCAAACTTCAAGAAATTCAAAAAATCGTGATAACGAGCACAGCCCATATTTTACGTAAAACTCTTTCAATGTAAATACTT
>RDPX01000301.1:267501-285080 GCA_003991215.1 Morbakka virulenta
TTACTACTACTACTACCACCACTACTATTATTATTATTACTATTATTACTACTACTACTACTACTACTACTACTACTATCACTACTGCTACTCTTACTGCTACTACTACCACCACTACTAATATTACTACTACTACTATTACTACTATTACTACTATCACTACTGCTGCTCTTACTACTATTACTACTATTACTACTACTACTACTGCTGCTACTACTACTATTACTACTATTACTACTACTACTACTACTACTAACTACTACTACGACGACGACGACTACTACTATTACTATTACTACTATTAATACGTTTGTTACTGCTGCTGCTACTAAATCGTACAAGGCTGGTAGTAAAATGGCGTCTTCAGGCATCATTACAGCTTATCAGTGCGATTAACTTTTGTGTCTACGATTTCGGTGTCTCTGTTCAGTGTTGTGACATGGCCTTTCTTCGGGTGCCCCCTGTACCTTGTTCTTTGAATGGCGTTGATGATGCCCAGCTAGTTGTATGTGGCATTGTGCTTCCCTGTTCCTGACTGGCGGGATGTTGCCGTACAATTCACTTGTATAGATTCTCGTCAGTATTCGGTGTGTGTTCCATCCAGAGGCTTCTTAAGCTGGGTTGTGAGGGACCAGATTTGGTACCAACACAGCAGAATCTATTCAATGGTTGCCAGGAAGAGCCGGATCTTGAGATCTTTAATTATTTTTGAGACCCATATACTCAGCATGCCTTTGGTAGCCTTCCATCCCAGGATCTTTCTTGTCCTTTAGCCTCAGTTGTGTCTACGCATGACCGTCAGTGTTGTCTGCCCATGAACCCAGGTATTTAAGCCTCCATTTCCTCTCTGGTTCTACGTTTCCACGGTTTTCAGTGATATGGGGTCGAGGTATTGTACACCAGCTACTTGGTCTTAGTTTGTATTACTTGCTAGACAATGAGCATCGTTTCGAAAACTAGATCAGTCGATGTGAACTGGATCAATCCATGTGAGCTTAATCAGTGCTCGTGAACTGAATTTGTCTAATGGTCAATTGTGGCTTTGTTAGCTGATCAATTGTATATCAGTTCTTAATGTAATTTGATCACACATGATTTTAATTGAAGCAAAAGATGCTCAGTAGACACATGTAACCTATAAATATACTCAATATATCTATTATAATTATACCATTTTCAAATACTTTGAAATATTGTTATAAAATTATTGCTTTGATATTTTAGGTGGTCTGGACAGACATGGACGTCTATTGGTAACTATACCTTCAAAAAAACAAAGCAAATTGCAGCTGGATGATCTGGTTCTCACCTTAACTTATTTCACTAAAATCACAAGGTATTTAATATATCTGCTATTTAAACATCTTTTAAAAATATTTACAAATGCCTTGCTTATAACATTGAATGCACTTTATACAGTACTATTTTACTTTTGCAACAGCAATGAATATCGTTGGAAATATTGTGAGGTAAGAAGTATAACTGACGTAAATAGGTGAATTACGTAACAAATATTGAAATATTTGAAACTTATGTAATAAGTTCGTGAATTTCGTAATAAATACTTGAGTTGTGTGATAACAAATACTTGAATTACGTAAATAATTGAAAGGCATGAATACCTAAATACATTTACCTCGAAAACGTACTGTTTAAAAAATTGCTTTGTGGAAATGAGCCATCATCCATAGATCGGTCAACATGAAATAATGTATTAAAATTTTGGGAAATTTGGTGTATATCATTCTCGGACTACATAAAATAGTAGTATGCAAATGATATTTTATTTATACGGGGAAAAAAGAGATGATTAAGTGTGGGCTTTATCCATTCTTTCTTTGTTTTTATTGGTAAAAACTCACTTGTTTTATATTTTCAAATTTTGACGTCATGGCCCTGTGGAGTGGCAGCGAAAAAGCTTTTGAGCCAAATAAACATGATTTAATTTGCGAAATTAAAGTTTTTTACCATAAATAGTTTTTTAGATGTATAATTTATTACATTTTGTAATTTTATTTACAATATCATTTAGAATACATTTTAGTTAGATGATAGTGTGTAATCTACAGCCTTAAGTAAAACCCACTTTGGATATGCTCAGTCAACGGGTTGAGATTTTGGCAAAGAAGCTTCCCGGTGGTTATTTACAAGTTTACTCTAAGCAGATTTACCTTTGTACTGAAAATTTCATAACAACTCTTTCTTCACCATTAAGTAAACAAATTTGCTTCATGCAATATTTTATATTTAGTGGTGCGAAGTAGAAGTACTCTTGAAAAGTTTAGAATAGTCATGTAGTTTGCAGGAATCGCGAAAAAGGTACCGTGATTGATTCTTATACGTCATGTTTTAATCTTTACAACATGTGACTGAAAGCTAATTTATAATTACTTAAAGAGTAGTGATAGGGTTATGTGAGCTCCCGCCACGTTGGACCAATACGATTGTATTGAGACCTAGAGCGTTTCTATTTGATTTACAATATACCGTGTTGTATCAAGATACTGACAGGTTACCCAAATAATTGCAGTACTTAGCATGGAAGCAAAATTTTGCTAAAAATCATTTTACTTTAATGCACAGCTAGACCTTTTTGTTACTAAAAATCAGCATTTCTTTATGTAGAAGCAAATTATTGTTATTTTTAAATAAGGAGTGGGATTATTTTTACACAACGATATCCGTATGATATTGTTTAAACTGCCAATGTATTAGCAGTGAACAAAGATGGTTATTGTACCTATGAATTGGCCACCAACAAGGGTGTTTCCTGATTTTTTTATTTATTTTCTCACTGTACCATTTATCTGTTTAGTATTTAAGAATTGCTGTATTTATTGCACTGGTGTTTTTACTTAGTGTTACTCTCCATGGCATTTTGATAAAATTACTGACTTTAAATGAGTTCTCAAGTAGATTATCAAGTATTCTCAAGTATTTATTAAACTGATGAAGGTGCATTTGGGTGTCAGGAACTACATTAATTTATGGATCAGAAGGGTTTGATTGAATGAGGTCTCTGCAGCCCATCATATGGCAACAAACAGTAGGTGTCCAGAAAAACTGATTACACAACTGATTTTTTTATCGAGTTTTCATGTACAAAGTATAGATATGGAGTGAAGTTAGCTATACGTACATTTGTTAGGAATTGTGCTATATATTGTTCGAAAGTGTTTGTCAGGATTCCCCAGGAGTATAACATAATATGATAAATGAGTCATTTCCGAAGTTGTTTAACTTTAAAAGGGGTTTGCACAACAATTGTTTTATATTTACTGTTTGCATTTTAAGCTTCCTCCAGACCAAACCTCCTATCTTGCAAACTTTTATTTCTGTTGGATACGATTGATTTTTAATAATATTGAAATGTGTAGTTTTGCTTTTCATGTACACATTATTTATAAGGACTCTAACATCCACCCTATAAACGTCCTTGATTTTGGATATGTTAAGTCAATCAGTGGCAACTGTTGAATTAGGCAACAAGAAGAGAAAACGTAGATGGTTAGGAAAAAATTAAACACGATTGTTACAAGAATTATAATGTGGTTAGAGCATGCCACTAAAATTACTCTGTGTTTATACATACTTATTTTGTATATGTGTACATGTGTATATATTTGTGTAATTTTTAGTCGCATATGTTTTTGTTTGTTGTTGTTTATTTGTTGCCGACCAAGGAGGTCTCGCGGACAAGTTTGATAGGATACAGTGTATTCGACTGTTGGTGATCAATCTGAAGCGTGCTCCGAACGCATCAGACTGAACTGATAACAAACAGTTTTATCAAAACATGCCACCTCTTACCTTAACATTTTGACAAACTATTTCAGTTCTTCCGGTTGCAGAAAGATGCCTTTCCATTAATGCAGCTTTACCAGGCAAGATGGCCTTGGCGCGTTTTTCCCAAAATCAATGTCGAAGCAGTTATGTTTGTACATTGTATATAAATAATTGTAAAATACATGATCTATTCGCCCTGCTACGATGAACACACCGTTTCTGAGCTTTCTATTTTTATATTCCCCAGCCTAGTATCTCTCAACAGTATACATATGTATATTTCCCTTGGTCTTTTCCTTTAGTTGTTCTATGATTTGACACCAAGGTTACAAATTGTTACCATGTCCCTACATTGCACATAGTGTACGTCAGATGACGATCACTAATTTTTATTTACAAAAGCTTCCCTAAAGTTCCAGAGAATCGTCAGTTTTGATAGAAAAAGGGTTTACTTTTCCCTTATTTGCCATCATTTTCTGCGATCTAACGATCACGGAAATCCCTCGACTAACCCATTGTAATGATTAGGCCTGTTTATTTCAGAGATGAGATCAACATTTCTTGACAATGAAGAGTTATTAGTCTGATACCATGACCGAAAACATATTAAAAGGAACCCAGAAAGGTCCCTCAGACCTTTTACTATAAAAGTGTTGCCAAAAATCTTTTGACCTAACAAGTAATTAACAGTTTATTTTAAACATCGAGACAACTGTGTGTGATTTAGCTAGAAAGGGTTACTCAGAGCATAAAGTGGTTGAAGGTTCCCGTTTCAACCATGGTCAGATTGTAGAACACAATAAAATTGTATTGTTACCCTGCCACAAAAAGTTATACACACAGTTACTTTAAAAAAAATAAATATAGGGAGCTGCCCCTTTCTGTTTGTGGGCATGGTAGTGTATCCTAGTAATCTGTAGAGCTATGTCGGCGGTAGTCTAACTCCTGATAGGTTTTACCAAGACAAGCTCATAGATAAGGGATCATACTAAATTCAAATCACCCACAAACCGTTAAGTACACACGGGTAGAAGTTGATTACATTGGCACTCACCGACGACTGGTCTTTTGTTTTTGTTACTGTCAGTGGTTACGCAGAGGGCATTACTACGACTAGGGTAAGCATACACGACTCAGACAGCAACTGTGAAAGTTGCTGTCTGAGTAGTTCATTCATTTATTCATTCATCTATTCATTCATCTATTCATTCATTTATTCATTCATCTATTCATTCATCTATTCATTCATTTATTCATTCATCTATTCATTCATTTATACATTCATCTATTCATTCATTTATTCATTCATTTATTCATTTATCTATTCATTCATGTATTCATTCATCTATTCATTCATTTATTCATTCATCTATTCATTCATTTATTCATTCTTTATTAATTCATTTATTCATTCTTTATTCATTCATTTATTCATTCTTTATTCATTTATTCATTCATTTATTCATTCGTTTTTTCATTCATTTATTTATTCACTCATACATTCATTTATTTATTCAGTTATCCCAGCTTGTTGTACTGCTTTCGGCGGCCTACCCTCAACTTTTCATGCTCTTCCATTGGTTGGATCCACCTAATACCAATTGTCAGGTCCATCGCAACTCGCTATCTTCATTTCGTGCTTTCCCTCACTCACGCTCTTTCTCGGTTTCCTCTCAGTTTTTCTTTCGGCTTGCTTTGTTTTGTTTGCCCAGGAAAAAATCCTTTTCTACTGGCCTCTTCGAATTCTCCATTTACATTTGTTTTCTCCCAGAAAGTCTCACTTGTTATCTTGGGTCCTCTGGTATTATTGAACACTTAACTTTCCATGCTTCTCCTCGGTTGATTTTTTGTGCGGGACATCTCTGTTACATACGTCATTTTGGGTAGGAAACTGATCCAATGATTTCTTTTGCGTTCCTTTACCATATCAAGCTCGCGGCTTCTTTCATTTCAATAATTTTACTGTTTTCTTCTGATACACCTTTTTTGAAAATAGTTGATCCTGTTGCGTGGAAAGTACCTATCTTAGCAAGGAAATAATTTGCCTCACTTTCCTAATGTGGTCTGGAAAAATACGTTATTGGGGCCTATCGCGGCCCCATGTCTTATACCTGCAGGGTATTAATACCTTTCTTAATATATTACCAGCAGCAACGGACAGAAACCGTGGAAATAAAAGTCACACATCGTGTTTTGTTTCGTTTTTTAAGGTTTCTCTTTGCTTTGTACGCACGAGATAATTCATGATTGCGTTACACAGCATGACACCAAGTTTTTACAAAAGACAAGAACAAATGTAAAGACCGCCTGCACAAATTGCTTACCAAACGAATTATGTGTTGTTAGAAATATTGTTTACACACTCTCTTGCAGGTGTCGGTAAAGTGATTGAAATTGTTGTGTGCTCACATGGATTAACGAGATTCATTTGGCTTAATAGGCTAATTCAGTTAACGGTGAAGTTGGAATAAATCAACGGTAATGAAAATATCTTTGAGCGTAACAAAAAAGCAGCAGGAATAACTGGGAACGCTTGAAATAAGTTGGAAAGATAATCGACGGAAAGACCAGTTGGTCCTTACTCAGACGTTTCTAGTACTTATACACACACAAACCCGAGCTTCAACATCTGTGTAGGTAGAGGTAGCAGTAAGTGGCATTAGAAATTAGTAGTAGTAGTAGTAGTAGTAGTAGTAGTAGTCATAATACTTGTAGAAGTAGTAGCAATGGTACTACTACTACTACTACTACTACTACTACTACTACTACTACTACTACCACTACCACTACTACTAGTTGTAGCAGCAGTAGTCTAAGCAGCAGTAGTCTAAGTAGTAGTAGTAGCAGTAGTAGTAGTGACAGTAGTAGTAGTAGTAGTTGTTGTTGTTGTCGTAGTAATAGTAATAGTAGTAGTAATAGTAGTAGTAGTAGTAGTAGTAGTAGTAGTAGTAGTAGTAGTAGTAGTAGTAGTAGTAGTAGTAGCAGTAGTAGTAATAATAGAAGTAGTAATAATAATAGTAGTAATATTAGCAGTAGTAATAGTAATACTACTAGTAGTAGTATTAGTAATAGTAGTAGTAGTAATAGTAGTAGTAATAGTAGTAATAGTAGTAGTAGTAATAGTAGTAGTAGTAATAGTAGTAATAGTAGTAGTAGTAGTAGTAGTAGTAGTTGTTGTAGTAATAATAGTAATAGTAGTAGTAGTAGTAGAAATAGTAGTAGTGGTAGTAATAGTAGTAGTAGTGGTAATAATAGTAGTAGTAATAGTAGTAGTAATAGTAGTAGTAGTAATAGTAGTAGTAATAATAGTAGTAGTATTAATTGCAGTAGTAATAGTAGTAGTGGCAGTAATAGTAATAGTAGTAGTAATAATAATAGTAGTAGTTGTAGTAGTAGTAGTTGCAGTAGTAATAATAGTAGTAGTAATAGTAGGAGTATGGAACTGTGAATAAAAGACAGGTGAGAAAAAGGAAGGTTAAACTAAGAGATGAGAGTTAAGCTCAGACTTTAAAACATTCAAATCATAAGATGAAGGAAAGCACTCAGAGGCCAAAGAATTGCCACAATCTAGCCTTACGTATAAGAAAACTACATCAGTCATTCGAAATGCAACACACTGAGCGGGTACCACCGCTGGAAGCTCATCAAATTGCTTTCCATGATAATACCTTTATGTGCTTTCAAAGATTATGCAGAGCATACTCTTCTTAGAAGCATGCTCCTATCAACATTTTTACTATAAAATTCGTATTGGGAGATGTGGGGCTTACATGCCTAGAGAATATTTAATTGATATACCGAGCCATAGGGTTTTTACTTGTCAGTCCATTTGGTCACCACTACCTTACCTTACCGTGGTCCATCTCAAAGAGGTCGGTTGTGATAGTCCTCCACATTTGTCCATCCAATACCAGTTTAGCACATTTGTTGATGTCTTTCTTCATCAAATAAGCAATGTTGCCTGTCCATGTGGTCATTTTTCTTCCTCTTCCTCGCTTACCCTCAACAGTGACTTCCATTATCATTATCACCACTGATATACGGTATATCTTGAAAAGCTACCCCAAAATAGGATTGATTTTTGTCTACGGTTTATTGTTTAGGCCAGTTGGTGAAAATGAATATGGTTAACCAGTTATGGCCATTAGATTAGCCATGAGTGATATTATATCTCAGAAGCTATAAGTGCTATTACGATAATTTCATTACCTTTTCTTATTGTTATGGTTTCTGTTGAATAAAAATATTTTCACTACTGTTGCTTATTGCTACGGTTACTTTTAAATAATATTACTTCACTTCACATATGTACTGTCACGATTAATGTTAAATAATGTGATTTCATTATCTTTGTTTATTGTTATGCTTACTGTGATATAATGTAAGTTTACTACCCTTGTTTATTGTTAAGTTTTTCTTAAAATATGTGATTTTTATCCTTTTTTTGTTTAATGTTATGGTTTCTGTTGAATAGCATTTTTAGGATCACCAGCGATATATATATATATATATATATATATATATATATATATACCAGTATCGAAGTAATTATTAGCTATCGACAGTGCTCAATAATATAAGAATATTAATACTATCATATGGTGAACCACAAAAAAAAATCAACAATACTTAGTTTAGAACTGTCAGTTTCATGTTTTCACAATCGTCAGCTAAACAGTTATTTTTTTGTTTTAGCTGACGGTTGTGAAAACATGAAACTGACAGTTCTAAACTAAGTTTTGTTGATTTTTTTTTGTCGTCCACCATATATATATATATATATATATATATATATATATTATATATAGTGTAATTGCTTTGCACCGAAAACCATATGTTGAAGGGGTGTTTGTTCACGGACATTAGATTTTCTACAGCTTAGAGGAATACCATACCATAGCTTTCGAAATACCAAGTATTCTTAATCATTAATACTGTTTAATTTTGCGACTGGTTTGATAGTCTAATCTTATTTATTTAAATTGGACATCTAATTAAATAATGATGACTTAAATTGTTCAAAACACCAATGGTGTTTTTTTGGGATGAATGGAGTGAACAAAATTAGAGGAGCCGTGGCTTAATGGTTAGTGCAGCTGCACAGTAACTAAGAGTTCCGGGTACGATTCCCCGAGCTGTCGAGGAGAATTTGGAACTTTGTAACGAAAAAAAAGCCATTGGTTGGCGTCAGAAAGGGCATCCTGCCAAGAAATTCCTTACTGTCAAATCAAAGTCCCTCTGAAGGGCACCGTCTGACCCCCAATTGCTGGGGAAAAATTGACGTTAAAACTAAAAAAAAAATAATAAAAAAAATGGAGTGCACAAAATGCAAAAGCAGTTTTGAACTTGATAGAGGTCTCGCGAGGTACAGTAACCTTTAAAGGTAGATGTTGAAAATGCGTTTTGGGTGAAAACATGCAAGTACTAGGGTAACTTAACCAGTATACCATTATTTGGCTTGTTTTAACCAAGGCGGGACCATAATTTTTCAAGGTTGTTTGGAGGCCCTCTGCAAGTAATGTACAGTTTTAGCCTTGGTTTTGGTTATGGTACGAGGCAAGCATAGAACATAAAGGATTAGAACTGAACGTTTTTATTAGATAAAAAACAAGACAGGGTGATATGACCTGGTTGTTGAAGCATCGACAGTTGTTCATTTCACCTCAATCGTAGGAAGGGAGACTCAAGAGGCACAGTGAATTGCAAGCAACGGAGGCTGGTCTCAAACTGAGTGGCAAAGTAATGGCATTTTCATCAATATATTACATTTTATAGCATTGGGATAGTCGACTCTTGATGAAAGATAACACTGTGCTTCTCGCGGGAGTTGCTTTTACCCGAATTACCTTCATCCGGGCTGGAACTCGAGGACCTGTTTATATGGGAGTCTTTGGGGTAGTACTGTCAAATACTGGTTGTGTTTGGCGAGCTACTACGTCATTAAAGTTAGTATGTTTTACTCACTTAGTAGTCTATAAGGATGGCTAATCAAAATATTGTTGGTAGTAAATGACCTACCATTCTCTTCTGTTATCAAATCAAGCTGACAACAGTAATGTTTCATATGCTACTGTTGTTAGTATAAAAAACTCGAATAATTTTGCGGAATAAAACAAATGAAAACTGCAGTTTGATTGAACTAGAATGGCAAATTTTTGAAACTTTTTGTAAACTTATAATCTTAATAGATTTATTGTATCTTTTTGTGTTCATAAATGGTACCGGTATGTACAGTACCATTTGAACTGGTGTAGATTGATTGTAATTTTCATCAATATTTTTTCTTCATATTAAATAGCTAAATTTAAAGTTTGACAAGAGTGCAACTTTGCGAGTGATATTTACTTTTAGGCCTTGGGGCTTTTTCTTATTTACGTGCATTGGCGCCTAGGGTGGAGAAAATGGTATAACCTACCATTTCCAGGAAAAAAACCCCTAAACTTTCAAATAGTTTTATTAGTTTCTTAGTATGTTTAGTGGAAGTCGTATTATTACAATTAGATATAGGGGAAAGAATTAATTGCCCAGTGCTCTATTTTTCCGCTGACGTATGCGCCGCCTCGCCTCCGAATCTCGCCAGCTGAAATTTTGCCTGTGAATTGCTTTTTTATTGTAGGAGTGTTGATAACGGAAGTAACATGGGTTTAGACCAATTTATTTTGTTTTCATTATGGGGGGAATTACCTCTCCAACAGAGACAGAGTTTTGAAAATTCTGAACTTTATGGACTCAGAGGAAGCTATAGATGTAAGAGCTTTATCATATCATGAATCATAAGCTTTTTCCGAGCTACGTTTTGAGAGATACTTCTCCCATCGTCAGGCTGCCTTTTGTCAGGCTTACAGCTGGGAAAAAGCTTACGACTCATGACATGATAAAGCTTTTACATCTAGAGACAGAGTTACCGTGTATGAATGGAACTAATTATCGAAAAGTATAACATTGATTATGTCACATAATTGTATACAGTAGCCATTAATACTTCCTCACTCATGCATTGATCTTGCTAAAAATTGTATTTTTATATTTAGATAAACGATTAGTGGTACAAAACTTATGTATTGCAATTAAAATCAGGTTCATTTTGGTCAAAAGCTTTTTCGCTGGCACTGAAAAGGACCAGGCGCAAGAATACAAAAGCTAAACTCAATTGGGTTTTTATCAATACTGAAAAAAGAGAGGATCGAGAAAGCCCGCTACTTTTTGTGATTGGTTGTCTGAAGCAATTAAAGACGCATTCTTTTTGTCTACATAGAGGAGGCGATGAAAGTTGAATGCTCCCGAATCGAAGGCAGATCTGGGTCTGCCAATTGCTTCAAAATGTTTTATCTCGAAATTTTCACAGCATTTACGCTTTAGCAGTAAATGGTGCGCTATAGCTGAATCACAGTTAACAATTTTGTATATACTATTGGACTCTCTTTTTGACTAAACTTGGTTGACACAGGTTACTTGGTAGGTATTGTTTTATTCTATTGATCAATCTTAAGGACGTACGACATGCTTACCTGGCATTACACCGGTAGTTGAACTCATAAACCATACTTAAATTTGTGGCAGGCAAGACATCCATTATAGACGAAGTCCATGGTGAATATTACTTTGGATGCAATAGTACGACAGCATTCGGAAACTTCCCTTGCAATTTCATATTTGAATTTAGTAGAAATCACTTCTATTCAGGGTACTTTGAGGTGAACAGGGCACTTAAAGGGCCTTATTCACCTCAATAGGGTGTTTGGTATAAATTTGGTATAAATTTGGTATGAATTTGGTATAAATTTGGTATAAATTTGGTATGAATTTGGTATAAATTTGGTATAAATTTGGTATAAATTTGGTATGAATTTGGTATAAATTTGGTATAAATTTGGTATAAATTTGGTATAAATTTGGTATGAATTTGGTATAAATTTGGTATAAATTTGGTATGAATTTGGTATAAATTTGGTATAAATTTGGTATAAATTTGGTATAAATTTGGTATAAATTTGGTATAAATTTGGTATGAATTTGGTATAAATTTGGTATAAATTTGGTATGAATTTGGTATAAATTTGGTATAAATTTGGTATGAATTTGGTATAAATTTGGTATAAATTTGGTATGAATTTGGTATAAATTTGGTATAAATTTGGTATGAATTTGGTATAAATTTGGTATGAATTTGGTATAAATTTGGCATGAATTTGGTATAAATTTGGTATGAATTTGGTATAAATTTGGTATAAATTTGGTATAAATTTGTTTAAATTTGTTTAAATTTGGTATAAATTTGGTATATATTATCCAGCTTCCAAAGGGCCCTTTGGAAGCTTGATAATTTATACCAAATGGTTTCTTCCATTACGTCGTTAGAGTAACCATTACTCGACAGAATTTGCTTAATTTTATCCAATTCTCCTGACAAATTTTCAGGAGCTTTCATGACGATAAATTATTATGAGGTCAATTTTAAACTGAATGTATTAATGTTCATCTTTTTTTTGTAGTCAACACTTAAAGGATCTAGGCATTACAATCTTGGTGGATCTCCGTGGTGGTACTTGGAAGGATCTTAAACCACTTTTAAGAACTATCGAAGTAAGGTTTCTAGATAAAAGTAGAAGTAACAAGAGTATTGTGAATCAGTTGTTTCCGTCGCAAAGGAAAACAACTGTCCACTCCTGTTTCTTAGTTGTCGTTGGAAAATTGTTATTATTTTTATTATTATCATTATTATTACTACTGTTATTTGGTTTCCAGGCACCTTACTGTTTCAAATGTTTCTAAAACTTGGGTGGCAGAAAATTCCGACAACTTGGTCTCTAAATACATACCCCCGTGCCTTGACCTGACTATAAGTGCCACTCTTAGCTCTATTATTCTCTCCAAAAATCAATTTGAACTCAACTTGCAGCTACCTACCACAAAACTTCTACAATGCCAAACTGTCACCCGTAACGCTCTGAAGTTGACACCAAATGATGATATCCGAACATTGCGGAAAAACACAAGCAATAGTACCAATATACAACACGATATTTATAAAAACACAAAAGAAGTTCTGAAAGTTGTGCAGACAGAACACAAGGAGCGTTTACAAAGTCATTTTACTACTCAAGGTACCATTCTCTCATTTCTGTTTGATAACGCAACTTCAAAATACAGCAAGTTTTGGTCTGAAGTTCAAAGTAAGCTGCCCACAGCTCGGCATTGCAGTTTTTAGCAGGAGCTCCCAAATGTCTTGAAGGCTGTACAATATACGCTGATATCTGTGGATTCTCATCATCATGCATTATAACTGGAGACCTTGCGACCTGATTTGCTCTTAGTTACTCCACAAAAACAGTTATACATACTTGAATTGACGGTGGGGTATGGAACAAACCTGGATATAAATGCTTCTCGCAAATATGAAAAATATTGTTCTTTGATTTGTGATTTACAATCCAGCTTTTCGAAATTTAGCTTCGTAAATCTTTCCATTAGCTTTTTAGGTATATTCGGTCAATCTTGTATTACTTTCAGTGAAATGTGCAACGCTTTGAACATTGACAACAAACACGAACGCTTTCTTTCAACCAAACTTTCTAATATAATTATACGGGCCACATACTACATATTCTGTCGTAGAAACCAAGCATGGACAAACCCTAAACTATTGTCGCTTTTTTGATTTTGTTAAATAGGCAAGCCAATGCAAATTACCTTAATTAATTGTATGTGTTCGGATGACAGAAAATAAAATTTTCATTTAGAATTATTTTACAGGAAAACAAATAGATAGAAGGATGAATAGATAACAATAAATAAATAAATAAATAAATTAATTAATTAAATAAATAAATAAAATTAAATAAACAAACGAACGGAAAAACTACCAATAAAAACATCCCATTTTTGTTCGAAAGAAAGCAGAATATTTCATGCTACCAGACACACGTGCTAATACGTCCTCTAATGCTATCACAGCTGCTAATTTTTCTTGACAATTTTTTATGATTTTTGCAATTCAAGAAAAAGTCATACCAGGTCACAAACTTTGTAAAGCAGAAGCTTCGTAATTAACTGTCATAATTAGACTTTTATTTGGCAAAAGAGATTTTTATTTATGTTTTTCTGGTATTATATGTGTGTGTGGTATTAATCTACTCATCGTATGAGTTGGTGATACTCAGATAATATAATTAACAAAAGGCGTGGTTTGACTAGGTACGTTGTTGTATCGCAAAGGTAGAGATTTAAGGTAATAAAATATATTATTCAAAATTTAACACTAAACAATTTTAAATGGAAATATTTTGCTATTAAAATATTTTATATTATATTNATATATTGAATTTTGTTAAATAGGCAAACCAATGCAAACTACCTTAATTAGTTGTATGTGTTCGGATGACAGAAAATAAAATTTTCATTTAGAATTATTGTACAGGAAAAAAATAGATAGATGGATGAATAGATAACAATAAATAAATAAATAAATAAATAAATAAATTAAATAAACAAACGAACGGAAAAACTACTTGTAGCACCAATAAAAACATCCCATTTTTGTTCGAAAGAAAGCAGAATATTTCATGCTACCAGACACACGTGCTAATACGTCCTCTAATGCTATCACAACTGCTAATTTTTCTTGACAATTTTTTATGATTTTTGCAATTCAAGAAAAAGTCATACCAGGTCACAAACTTTGTAAAGCAGAAGCTTCGTAATTAACTGTCATAATTAGACTTTTATTTGGCAAAAGAGATTTTTATTTATGTTTTTCTGGTATTATATGTGTGTGTGGTATTAATCTACTCATCGTATGAGTTGGTGATACTCAGATAATATAATTAACAAAAGGCGTGGTTTGACTAGGTACGTTGTTGTATCGCAAAGGTAGAGATTTAAGGTAATAAAATATATTATTCAAAATTTAACACTAAACAATTTTAAATGGAAATATTTTGGTATTAAAATATTTTATATTATATTTATTTTCGTATACTACCGCCTTATGGGGTCAACATTTTTCCTATTCTCAAGTTTCGATTTTTTATTCAGATTTACCTATATAATAAGACTGTGGCTTGTTGGTAGCTTGTGTCGTTTTAAAAACCACCCCAGTTACCTCAATCCTTCTTTTAATTTTTATTGTTTCAGTTTGCTATTGCAGCTTCACTATATCGCTTAAGAAATAATTAAACAGAGCAATCTCTTGGATTTGTTTATTATTAGATATTTTATTTCTTTACAAGCCCTGTGCCCTGCCTTGTTACAGTCATGTTCGGTTATTATGGTGCACTGAAAATAATTTTTTCTTACTTCCACCTGGACAACTAAATCAAAATCTGTTGTAGCACTTAAATTATCTAAGTCAGCAATCAAAGCCATTTCACTCGTATATTCAAACATGTTCCGATCCATATATTTCGATATTTTTCCTCTGTTTTTACTTATTTTGTTGATGATGGTTTTTTTGGCTATACAGATAAAACAACTCTAATTACAGTAATATGCTTTGTATTGTCCACTCGTCGTTATGACAGTTTTTTGTTTGCTCCCAATCTATTTTCTCTTACTAAAGAAGATGCATGAGGAGGCCCTACGCCTCCTCATGCATCTGCTTTAATAACTGGTCTGTTACCTGCTCCTCTGTTTACTTTGTATACCTGGTACGTCTACTGCGACTCCTAGTCATCCTGTTACTCTCAGTCTTCCTGCCAATCCAAGTCGTCCTTGTACCCCTTGTCATCCTGGTAATCCTAGTCTTCCTGGTACTTCCAACCATACTGGGACTTCCAGTTTTCCTGATGCTCCTAGTCAACTGGCCTGTTACTCGTAGTCGTCTTACCACTCCTAGACCCCAAGCTTGTCCTTGTCGTCCTGCCACTAGCGGTCGTTCTGATACTCCAAGTGGTCCTGGTACTTCAAATCGCCCTGGTATTCGCAGTCAACTGGTAGTCCTAGTCATCCGGGTACACCTAGGTATTCTGGTACTCCAAATAGGCCTGTTATTCAAAATCGTCCTTGTTGTTTTGATATTCCCATCTATTCTGGTAGTCTCAGTCATTCTGGTATCCCCAGTGATCCCTGTTACTCCGTGTCATCAGGTACTCCCTGTCGCCATGGTACTCATAGTCGTTCCTGTACTCTCACTCGCTTTATTACTCCCAGTCTTTCTGGTACTCCTAGTCATATTGATACTCCTATTCTTCCTTGTTATTAGTCATATGCCACTCCAAGTCATCCTGGTACTCCCGTTAGTTTTGACTCTTCTAGTCTTTCGTGTTAATCCCAGTTTTTCTGGTTCTTCCAGTCATCCTCTTACTCAAAGTCGCTTGGTATTACCAGCCAGTGGTTCTGTTACTGCCAGTGGGCCTTGTACTTTCAGTGTTCCTTGTACTCTCAGTTGTTTTGTTACTCCAAGTCGTCTTGTTATTTCTAATCGTACTCCCGTCCCTAGTCTGTCTGAAACTTTTAGCCCACCAGCTACACTTAGTCGACCTGATGCCGGTCTAGTAGTCCTGTTACTCCTAGTCATTCCTCCACTTTCTCCTACTTTTCAATTAGTCTTGCTCATACTAGTCATCCTGCTACCCCTACTTCTACTCCTTTTCCTCCCATTCTTTCCCACCACGTCTCTTCATGCTCTTATTTTTAATACTCCTCCACCACAAATTCTGCTGCACCGTCTTCTGCCTCACCCCCTACTTTTACCACTGCTTCTGGCATTCCTTAGAACAATAATTGAAGTACTAATAATGTTGATAGTCAAAGTAAATGAAAACTAACGTTTTAGAGAGTATTTTCATTAATGTGGCAGGCTATACCATCGTATTAAACTGTATTTGAACAGGTGCCTTCACTAATATTGACATGATTGATCGATCTTTCTTGTTTTTTCGCTTTGCAGGAAATTGTGATAAATTGTAAGCAAGTTTATATTATCAAACCTGATGACTTTTGGGAAAAGCGAAGATCAAGTTTGGGTTACAAAACCCACAGAACACACTACGATTTCACAGTAAGTAGCTTAGAAAATTGTGCTTTTCCATAAGGTTTGTTGCTAAGTTAAGAAAGGTAGGATGAGATTTTCTGACAGTTGGAACTACGTGTTTACTAGATCAGACATTCTCTCAAAGCTTAGTTTGGAAATCCAGTTAAGGCTTTTTTTGTGTATTCAGGCATAAAATTGTGTAAACAAGAGCCATATCAGAGAAATCTATTATCACCGCTTTCTGCCTAGCTTGAGGGCGCCCCAAGCTTCCATATAGTGTCACTATTCTTCCCGATTATTCTTAGTAGGCCATAGCTGCTGTATTATTTTCATACCAAGATCGTCCAGTAAGACATTCAGGGTGTTTCTTTTTCTGTTGGATTCGTCATTGGCTGGGTGCAGGAGCACTAGTTCTATTTTGTGTTGACCCAAAGAAGGTCGAGTTGTCTTCTGGTGGTAGGCCAGTTGCCAGAGGTTTTACCATCTTGTGTCACTGTGGACAGTAGCATTACAACTTTTTTTCTCCACGTTATCTGTGTTATGGGCCTGGACTAACCCCAATAGGGTGGGTTAGATAGGAAAGAATATTTGTTGTAAAGGTATTGACATTTTTTGAAAGACCACCAAGTCATATTGACCCCAAATATACTGTAGTCAGAAGCCCAGAGGGCACTGTAACATTTTACTTTTCTTGAGTTTTTCAAGTGAAATCAAATGAAATACAAAATTTGGGCAAACTTTGTACTCTCTCTCTCTCTCTCTCTCTCTCTCTCTCTCTCTCTCTCTCTCTCTCTCTCTCTCTCTCTCTCTCTCTCTCTCTCTC
>RDPX01000301.1:286241-300649 GCA_003991215.1 Morbakka virulenta
CTCTCTCTCTTTCTCTCTATCTATCTCTCTCTCTCTCGCTCTCACCTCTCTCTCTATATATGTAGTTGCCTAGAATATCGCGCCACAGTTTTATGTAGAAAATTTATGTTTTACTGCATTTGTTTCAACATCAATTCCGCATCAGTGAAATGGTTAAAACAATTGTTGGGAAACCAACTGTTTATAATTTTAAAATTTTTAATTTTTCGAACTGGTAAAATTTTTACCACTTCTTATTTTTTCCTTTCGTTTAACAGTACTTTTTAACATTTGCTCTCTTTTGCTTGTCAGACAACGGTGGTTTCATCCACAAACAAACTTTTTCAATTCGTCGACTCAAGTCAACTGACGTCAGAATATGGGGGATATTTTTTTTATAACCACGAAGACTGGATAAAAATTCGCGTAGTAAGTATTTTTTTTAAAATTTTATTAGTACTGGTGTGTGAATTGAATAGCTTTCTCATCCTTGTATAGTATTTCAATTGATGGGTTAAGTGAGCCAAGATGCTACACAAAAGCAGATTTGAAATAAGCTTGTGAATCTTTTGAATAGGGTTTCTCTTTCAGGCTCCATAGATAAATGGCTCATTTTAAAAAACCTCTTTGAAAACGATGTTTAATTAAATCGTTACTAACTCCCCCCCCCCCAACTTTAAGTTGACATTAGAACCAACATTTTAAACATTATATATCTGGGAAAAAACGAGAGGTTATAAAAGGGGGTTTACATTACCTATGCTGGTTCATATGATATTTTTTAATTCAATGTATTTGAGATGCGGTTATGCGGATCTTTCACGAAGACCTTATATGGGCGTGAAGAACTCAGGGAAATAGACAACCCTGCGCCGTCAATGCTTAGTTACGGGTCACTCTTAAAGCAGGGTGTAACACCCGGCTTGCCCCCTGAAGAAGGCAACGGGGTACCACCTCAATGTGCCTCCCACAACACCATGAGTACAAATCCAAACAGAGAAAATGTTAACGACGTCAACAGTTCTAACCTTGGAGGCAGGACGGGAGAAAATAGGGACTGCTAGATCGTCATCCTGCGAAACCCCAATAATGTCGATTTGACGATTGGCACTTGGAATCTCAGGGGTATGGTTCAAGCAGAATGTCTCCAGTCCATCAAGAGAGAAATAAAGATACAGAATCAGGTTTGTGGCACTTACGGAGACCAAATGGAAAGATGTGGGTGACATCAGGAGAGATCAAAGCCAGCGAGGTGTTGGTTTGCTGCTAATTAAACAGGCAGCAAGGGTTTTTAAGTAAGTGGATGCTGTGAGTGACAGACGGCTGGTTGTGCGTCTAAAAGCGGATCCAGTAGACCTTAACCTCATGGTTATAGTTATATATATGCCCACCTCTGATTACGAAGATCGAGAGATGGAGAATTTATATGAGCATTTGGAAGAGCGGTTGAATGGTGTGGCAAGCAAGGACTATACTGCTGTGCTTGGAGATGTGGTGGGAAAAAGTCGAGAAGGAGCTGTGGTAGGGTCACATTGGCTGGGGACGAGGGACAACGGAGGGAAGATGTTGATAGACGTGCACAGGGAATAGACTTTGCATCATGACTACATGGTTCAAACACCCGATGAAAAAAAATACACATGGAAGTGATCGGGGGACAAAGATCGGTACCAGCTGGACTATATCATGACTCCAGACAGATACAAAAATTACGTGAAAGATGCTCGCTTCTATCCTGGTGCAGACGCCAGCTCCGATCACAACCTAGCGATGATGAAAGTTCGACTACTCCTAAAACGACAAAGTAAAGGAAAGCAGAAGTCTGCTCGGAGGAAGGAAATGTTAAAGAACACATATTTTGCTCAAACGTTTTATAAAGAGGTTGAAAAATTGTGGCAAGAGTTTGATAAGATTCAGGTGATGTGGCACACAAGTGGCAGCAGTTGAAAAAAGGCATACTGATTGGGGCAGCAGAAGTCAGTGAAGTGACAAAGAGAGAGGGTCCTAAGAAACCTTGGGTAACAGAAGGGATTGTAGAGAAGGTGTAGCAGAGAAGGTAATGGAAGCGAGTGGCGCCTTAGGATGGACGTAAGGTGTACAAACGAGTAAACAATCAACTGAGGAGAGAAACTGATAGATCAAAAGACAAATGGCTGACTGAACAGTGTAATGAGGTAGAGCAGTTGGAAAGAAAGGGGCAGATGGATGTGATGTATCGAAAGATAAGGGGGCTTACGACAACAAGCACAGGAAGAAAGGAGATAACAACAGGCACGAGCCGCGACGGGAAACTGCTTACAGAGATGGGAGATATCAAGAACAGATGGAAAGATTATATTTGGAGAGTTGTATGATCGGGAATAAAAGCCAGTAGATATCCGTCTTGAAAGTATTAAGGAGGTTTGGGAACAGGTTATGACTCCAGACCTGTTGACAGGAGAAGTAGAGGAAGCAGTAGGATCTCTAATTTAAAGAAAAGCAGAAGGTCTGGATGGAATCCCTGCACAATTCTTCCTTTCCTTGGATGGTGAGTCGAAAAGAAAGTTTATTCAACTGTGACAAAAGATATACGCAGAAGGAACATGGTCTCAATATTTCTTACAGATTATGATGGTACCTCCAGAGAAGAAAGAGAACACTGTGCGGTGCTATGCAAACAAAGGCTCCCGAACTATCAGCCTAATATTACACGCATCCAGGGTGATTTTAGAGAATGAAGAAAGTAAAATGGAACAAAGTAAGTAACATTGAAGGCCTCAGACGAGTAAATGGAGCTCCTTAACTACGGAAGTGATCAAAAAGAGAAAGAAGGGAGGGACTGGCCAAATTCTAAGGCATGACGGCTGGTCGCGAACAGTCCAGGAATGTAGAATGGAAGGAAAAAGACCAAGAGAAATGAAAAGGATGATGATTTTGGATGACATCAAGAATGAAGTGACCTACGTAGAGATGAAGAGAAAAGCAGAAGACTGAGAGGAGTGGAGGAGGGACCTGGATAGCAGTCAGAAAACCTGACAATGATGTATTTGAGATCAAATGACCCCAAAGAAATCAGAAGAAGAATTGGAATTGCGAGAAATGCAACAATTGCTCTCACTAATATCTGGAGGGACTAGGAAAGTCTCTCTCAGAACAAATAAAAAGCTGCTGTGTTCTCGATGCAATGGGAACTGTCTCTTTCTTATGATAGATATAGCTTCTTATTACATCCTGCTCTCCTTAAAACCTCTTCATTCGTAACATGATCTGATCAATATTTACGTAACATTCAGCGTAGCACCCACATCTCTGACAGTTCCAACTTCTTTTACAGGTCTGGAGTAATGATCAGCTTTTACACCCATATGTAAGCACTGGAATGACATTTCAGTTAAGAACTCTGAGCCTGGTATTTAAGGAGAGTGTCTGCTTCTTTAATCCGCTGAAATGTATCTTTTTGGTATAACAATTCCCTTTCTGTATTTCTACCACACACCTTTCATCTGAGGCAATCATGATACCAAGATAGTTGAACTTGTTTACCAGCTGGATATCTTAACCATCGATTTTAATCGTTTTAGTTCACATTCTCATTCTTTTTGCTTAAGGCCATGAAAAAGTTGATTGATTGATATTTCCTTTGTACCGCTTTCCTCTACAACTGTGCCTAGTAGTTGCAGCCTTTCTGGAGTATCGCCTATGAGACTCGTATCATCAGCACGTCGTATATATTATTCATGTTGTATCTTCCAGTCGTAAAACCCTCTTTTTCTTCAGTACTTGTCATAATATTCTCACTGCATGGGTTAAATAGGTCTAGAGAAAAGACGTAACCTTGTCTGACTCCTCTTTGGATATTACAGTATTTTACGACTTCGTTTTGGACTCACACCGGTTTTTTGCTCCCAGTATAAATTCCTAAGGAGTCTCATATCTTTGCCGTCTATGTCTATATCGTGCAACATCTCTAACAAACTCTAGTTTCACTTTGTCGAAAGTTTTACTGTAGTCAATAAAACACAGGTATAGGTAGTGGTGCATTTCTATAACACGTTAAGACAATATTCTCATAATTAATATAGCATTTCTTGTCCTTAAATCTTGAACGAACCCAGACTGTTATTTGTCTCCCTCCAGCCTAATTGCTCTTGCCATGGGAGCCTGACGATGGGAGAAGTATCTCTCGAAACGTAGGTCAGAAAAGCTTCCGACTCAATGCATGATAAAGCCCTTACATTTATGGCTTTCTCTGAGTCCATAACTTTCAGAATTCTTATTTTAAATCGCATTCGTTATATGACTCATTAGGCTGATAGTTCTGTGGAGCTTGCACTCGGTGACACCAATCTTATTTGGTAAAGCGATGTTGAGGGATTTGCTCAGGGCTAAATGGTTTTCTCTACAGTCATATAAGTCTTTAATTAACTTAATATGTATCTTAAACTCCATAAGTGCCATTTCGATACAAATTCCCTTGGGACCTGTGAGCTTATTCAACTTTGCCTTCCCAGTTGGTGCTTTTGCTTTGAAAGGTAGGATTCTTGAACCATCAATGGATTTATTGGTTTTTGGTTGGTGTTCGTTGCATACATAAATAGCTTCTACATACTCCAGCCTAATGCTCCATCAGGTCATTCTACTCAATGACTATAGAGCCACCCTACCCCTGATGCATCCGCTTGACGAACACATTCTTTTAACAGTCAAGATCTTGATTTCTTGTGTATGGAGCTAGGATCCGAGACTTGCCAGCTTTTGATCTCACCAAACTGCTCATTTATCCAAGTTTTGCTTTTCTACACTCATTCCTAATGTCACGGTCCAAGCTCTTTTACTGGATTGTGTCTATTTCCGGTACTTTTTGTCGATCTCTTATCTTTTGTAAGATTTTTTGTTTCATCCTTTTCTCTTTTCCTATGGGCTGGACAAGTTCTTTCCCGGTTTTTACTATGGCTTCTTTTAGCACTTTCCATTTGTTGTTTTCTTCCCTCTCGAGTACTTCGAACCAGTTCTGCCCTGCAAGTACATATCTGGCTCTAAGTTCCTGGCTTTCACATAGAAGATTTCACTTTCGTTTGCTTCTGGTGGAACACGCTTCAATGGGCAAAGCTTTAGTCTGATAGTGCATACAACAGGCTTGCGGTCGCTCCTGCAGTCTGCTCCAGGGTAGGACTTCCCTTTCTGAATCAACTGTTTATAGTCACATAATCGATTTGATTTTTGTATCGGTCTCCAGGCTCTTTCCATCTCCACAGGCGGCTGTTATGGTTTTTGAACCTTCTGTTCATACATAATCACCTGAGTATGTGCTCCGCACCAGTTGACTCATCTTTCCCCTTGTTCATTCTACATTCCTAGGCCAACCTCTCCCACCACATTTCCTACTCTGGTTTCCGACCTTTGCATTCAAGCCTCCCATCACTACTATGACATCTTGGGATTTACATTCTTTCCTAGTTGCCGCAAGCTGTTCATAGAACATCTCTGCTGTCGGCTGTTGATGCATACACTTGAATTACAGAAATGTCAAAAGGCCCCTCCCTTTTTAGTATACATACATATTACATATAACATATTTACTCAATTCTTCATCCAGAATCGTAACAACTCCTTTCCCATGTTTATTTTCTCCAGAATATATAACTTTATACCCTTCCATATCAAAACATTCCGTGTCACTCCATCTTGTCTCGCATAGACTAGCGTGTTGATATTTGGTCTTTCCACTTCCAATTTTACATTTGCTTTTCTCTTCTTGATTCAGTTTAACCACGATTGTCCGAACACCGATTATCCGAATTTCGGATTATCCGAACAAGATCTTCCTGTCCGGGTAAATATTTACGTAAACGTATATTCTAACGTAAATATAGGTACATGAATATCGAGGAAGGTGTCGCTTGTTTACGGATAATCAGTTATCCGAACAAGTTGTTTCTCGCCCCTCAACTGTATAAAGTTCGTGTTCAGAGTTGCTTTGTTTCTGACAGTAGCAGACTGACGATCGGGTGCCACCTGTCGAACACGCGAGTCCCTACGAGGCGAGGTGTTAGTAGTTGTATTACCACCACTCCTATTCACTCTGTTAGAGTTGGACACTAATCTCTGCATTATCTTGATTGTTCTTGGAAAAATACAGTGGTGGTTTGACTTTGCCTTTCACTGCCGGATGGTCACCCATAGTCATTCGTGGCCTTAGCATACCATGATGCGAATGCAGGTTATACATTCATTGCCATTGCTCCAACTATAGACTCATCCGCCAACTCTTCCGCTCCCTGTTTTTGTGCGCTCACGTGCGAAACGCGCACCTAATCACTAGCAACGAGTTGGTGAATGCCATGATGTCGATCTGAAGCGGTGTACCCCGGTGTGGCAGCTGCCGCGCATATAATTTACAGATATTATTTTTAAAAAGCATAAATGTTTTCCATAGAAACGAGGGGGTTCGAACTAACGACCCTCTGAATTAAAAGGAGACTACTTGCGTTTGTACCCCTTGAAAATTTTCCACATTTTTTATTCCGCAAATTTTTTTGTCATTTTCTAGCTCATTGAAAGATTTTTGAAGTCTTCTTCCACAACACTGAAACACTTTGATGATTTGATTGAAATATTAAAGGATTCACGGCTCGGTGACGACATACCCTCAACTAAGGCTATTATTAACAATCACGAAGCACTGAAAACCAGGATTAATGAACTTTCGAACAGTGTATTTCCAAGTGGTATCGAATTATTGAGAAGTTTACGAGTTACATCAGACGAGGCGTCAAATAAAAAAACTGTCAAGTATAAAATGGATGCAGAAAAATCAAACATAGAGGCTGCTTTGCAGACTCTAGAACGTAAAAAGGATGTTGTGCTGAACGCTTGGGAATCTCGGCAGCAAATGCTTGACCAGCGGCTACAGTTTGAAGAATACGAACGAGGCTATACAAAAGTAAGGGATTTTTGTGTTCATTATAGTTAAAAGGTTGCATATATTCTTTAACAAACCGAAGCAAACTAACTTAAGTCTTTTTTTTGTGGGGGTCATAACTTAACAGACCACATCGCTATCTGCCGTAACCGCAGCATGACAAAGCAGACATCACCTACCGAGGGGAAATTAAATAAGGAAACGGCATTATTTTATATCTTTATATCTTTTGTTTTATTATGGAACTTATACAGAGACAAACTAAGATAGGTTACACAAACACTCAAAACTTAACTTGCTATACGAAGAAAATTATTGTATGCATTTAAAAACTTTAATTTGTTCATTGTAATTGAGATAGTACTTCAAATCATTGAGATAATACTTCAAACCATTGAGATAATACTTCAAACCATTGAGATAATACTTCAAACCATTGAGATAATACTTCGAACCATATGTTGTATTGTACTCTCAAGAAAATAAACATTAGATTATGGTGTAAAGTGTGAACGTGTGGAATTTTCTTTGAAAATTATAAACTGAACGGTTTGGTATACACACATCAAAAGTGCACTTTGATGGATTCAGGCTTTCCTATTATCTTGGTCATAGCTGATACTGTGTAACTATGATTACCAAATTTTAATCATTCTCCTTTCCTAGGATTACACTAGAATTCTATTGTATTCACTTGCTGCTCATTAATATATTTTATCACCGTTCCTTAACTGTTCTTGCTTTAGAGAACTTTCTGTTGATACATTACTACTTCGAAACAGAGAATATAGATACATGATGATACATCGGAAAATTTGACCGTAAGATTTTTAGGTAGAAAAGTTAGCTCCAAGTGTCAATATATCATTTTGATGAAATTAATTTGAATGTCATATACTACTTATTAGCTATGTACTATTTTAAAAATATTTTGATTGGGTTTCAGCGGGCACATTTATTAAAGAAGGAATTAATATAAAGATGACCCAGAAAGATAGTTTTTTGAGGAAAAATCTTGCGTTCTTTATTAGAAGCTTAAATATAGATTAACACCAAGTGAAATTTGATGGATTTTTTTAAAATGATTGTTTATAAATTTGTGGTTGTGGTGGCCCCCAAATTTGTTTTCATGGGGCGCGCTGTAGGAATTAAATTTCTTTGGGCAGAGCACTTTTGTCGTGATAAACAATACGCAAAGAATACGTTAAAGGAAATTTTGATTTGTAACATAAAACGCAAGTACTATTTGTGAGATATTTAGAAAGTAGGTAACGATAGAGCTAAGTTATAGCGTGGTTAATTCTAAAGGTACGTATGTAGGAAGAACTTTCCACATATCGACAAGGTAGAGATATGACATAAAATGATATAGGCAAGGTAGAGAGATGACATAAAATGATATAGGCAAGGTAGAGAGATGACATAAAATGATATAGGCAAGGTAGAGAGATGACATAAAATGATATAGGCAAGGTAGAGAGATGACATAAAATGATATAGGCAAGGTAGAGAGATGACATAAAATGATATAGGCAAGGTAGAGAGATGACATAAAATGATATAGGCAAGGTAGAGAGATGACATAAAATGATATAGGCAAGGTAGAGAGATGACATAAAATGATATAGGCAAGGTAGAGAGATGACATAAAATGATATAGGCAAGGTAGAGAGATGACATAAAATGATATAGGCAAGGTAGAGAGATGACATAAAATGATATAGGCAAGGTAGAGAGATGACATAAAATGATATAGGCAAGGTAGAGAGATGACATAAAATGATATAGGCAAGGTAGAGAGATGACATAAAATGATATAGGCAAGGTAGAGAGATGACATAAAATGATATAGGCAAGGTAGAGAGATGACATAAAATGATATAGGCAAGGTAGAGAGATGACATAAAATGATATAGGCAAGGTAGAGAGATGACATAAAATGATATAGGCAAGGTAGAGAGATGACATAAAATGATATAGGCAAGGTAGAGAGATGACATAAAATGATATAGGCAAGGTAGAGAGATGACATAAAATGATATAGGCAAGGTAGAGAGATGACATAAAATGATATAGGCAAGGTAGAGAGATGACATAAAATGATATAGGCAAGGTAGAGAGATGACATAAAATGATATAGGCAAGGTAGAGAGATGACATAAAATGATATAGGCAAGGTAGAGAGATGACATAAAATGATATAGGCAAGGTAGAGAGATGACATAAAATGATATAGGCAAGGTAGAGAGATGACATAAAATGATATAGGCAAGGTAGAGAGATGACATAAAATGATATAGGCAAGGTAGAGAGATGACATAAAATGATATAGGCAAGGTAGAGAGATGACATAAAATGATATAGGCAAGGTAGAGAGATGACATAAAATGATATAGGCAAGGTAGAGAGATGACATAAAATGATATAGGCAAGGTAGAGAGATGACATAAAATGATATAGGCAAGGTAGAGAGATGACATAAAATGATATAGGCAAGGTAGAGAGATGATATAAAATGATATAGGCAAGGTAGAGAGATGACATAAAATGATATAGGCAAGGTAGAGAGATGACATAAAATGATATAGGCAAGGTAGAGAGATGACATAAAATGATATAGGCAAGGTAGAGAGATGATATAAAATGATATAGGCAAGGTAGAGAGATGACATAAAATGATATAGGCAAGGTAGAGAGATGACATAAAATGATATAGGCAAGGTAGAGAGATGACATAAAATGATATAGGCAAGGTAGAGAGATAAGGTAAAATGATTTTAAAGATTTAGAACTCTGTGATAGCATTTGATCACTCAATTTTTCAAATGGCAAATAAAGAAAAATGGCTTGGACGTAACCCCCTCTCTGCCCCACTTGAGCCTTACTTACAATAATGGCATAGTAATTTTAACATTTACTTGTTTCACAATAGAGAACATAACATAAATTATCGCAAGGATGGAAATTGTACTTTCCACCTGTTTACTAGAAGCGTCGCTAAGCGAAAATTCAGGGGAATAAATTCAAGTACATCGTCGTTAGCTTTGGAATAAATTAAGAATGGTTAGGGCAAAATCACCAGCTACCTGAATGAACCGCGGCCGATTAGAGTAACCGGATATACGACGTAAATTTTAAAGCAAATTTGAAATGTGATGGCATGGCTTTGATTTGACCTGGTACTGAGGCTTTAGTTTTTATTATGCGTTAAGGTTTATCAAATAAGGTGCTAAAATTTACCGTTAACTCCCACGATTAGCTAGCCAGTAATATAAACTTTGGCATTCTGAGGTACCCTGTCCCCATTATAGCGACGTTTATTGTATGTTGCAAATAGTACTTTTTTTGGTTTTAAAGTCATTTTCCCCAACAATTGAGGCTCAGACGGTGTCTTTCAGAGAGACTCTTGTTTTAGGCAGTGAGGAATTTCTTAGCCGGATGCAAATATTACATAATAGTTGCTAAAATTATGGATTCACTTATCTCTGCTGTAAAATATATGACCGAGTTTTTATGCTGTTGTATATCATTGATGTCAAACATGAGTTTTTCAAATTCTTTTCTGAGCCTTTTTTGAAAAAAACAGAATCAAGTAACCACATCCTTTTTTTTCTCACACGGTAATTCTTTAAAACGATCTGATAAAAACATACCAGCAACCCATCTCTGTATTTTAAATTCAAAAATGTGGAACGAAATGCTTTATATTTTGGTTTTTATAGATATCCATTGATAAATCTAATTTTACCAAAGGGTAGTTGAAAAGATATTTGTTATCAAAAATATATTAAGGTAACCTCAAAGCTACGTAAATAATGACCCAAAGATTAATATTGTTGTTGTTTTTAAGTAAGAGTATTATTTTTGGTCCGGTGGCAATTTTTTCTACTCTTTATGTGAAAAAAAGACGGTTGCTACTATAAATCAGTACGTTTTTTCCACTGTCATTATCAGAAACAGAAATCTTTTTTGAGATGTTATTGCTTGTGATTTTGTAATTTTCGCCAAAATACAAGACTGCACTTTGTCCACAGGAATCTGTGAGTAGAAGTACCCCAGAACTGAACGCATATTCCAGTCTTCGATTGAAATATGCGTTCATCCCCTTCCTTTGCAACAACACATCTGACAATCTATCTTCTTTATCACTGAACCGCAAAAGGTTTGATCTCTCATTTTGTTAATAGTAAACTTTCTCTCTATCTGTCTCTGTCTCTATCTCTCTGTCTCTCTCTGTCTCTCTCTCTCTGTGTCTGTCTCTGTCTCTCTCTCTCCCTCTCTCACACACACACGCACACGCACACACACTCTCTCTTGCTGTCTCTCTGTGTCTGTCTGTCTCTCTCTCTCTCTCTCTCTTTCTCTCTCTCTCACTTTCTCTTGCTCTCTCTCTCTTTCTCTTGCGCTCTCAATCTCTCTCTCTNCTTCGGTAAAAAGGCAAAAGAAGCAATTTGAAACTGTTATTAACGAGCCGCAATAAATAATTAAGAGGATCCTTTCAACGATTGTAATGGAAAAAAGTGCTGATTATTCATGGGATTTAATCACTGTGTTTACATGTGGTTAGTAGAGGGTAATAATTATTTTAACCACGAAGGAATATTGTTTCATGATGTTTTTGCTTTCAGCTTTACTAAAGCAACTTGGCTGATTTTGAAGTCACTAACATTGATATGGTTGGGTAGACGGGAGGCTCTGAATGCATGGGTGGGTGGGTGTTGTTAATTCTTTATATTTCGATTTAATAGCAAGCTGGAACTTTTTTATTAAAGTGATCACAAGACAGTAGCTTTACAAACACAGGCGGATGTCACTTGTCGTGTAGACCTCTCGCTCAAGAAACCGACCAATTGATTTTAGTTTCCTTTTAAGAAGTTGTAAGCCCCTATATTGAATTTTACCACCCTTTCGTTTGTTTCGTAGCCTTGTATGTTCGTATTTGGATGAGCACCGTGTTGAAGCAAATGAGGGGTAATATCAATAGTTGTAATAAGCAAACCGTAACAAGCGTTTCGTGTTTCGAGTAGCGAACTCCGTTTTTGACATATATTCTTGCATTCTTCAGACATTACTCGTGCCTTCTTCAGATACTACTCTTGCCTTGAATCCCTGCGAAGCACACACATAGTTCTATTTAACGTTAGAATTTTATACCTGTAACCTGAATTAAAAAATTGCAGGTCTTGACCACTGAGCAGATGCAACAAATCACAACATTCGCTTTATTATCCGTGTATCTTTCGTGTGACACCGGTGTAATTTCAACGTGTTATTCGTATGACATATGTCTATTGTCTGTGTTTAGTGTTGGCAGTAATTTTTCTACCAAAAATTAACCCTTTTATTTGTTAGTAAAATACCTCGACAATTCTTAGCAGTGATTGTCGTGACATCAGGGTTCGGCCCATTGTGCATAATGATTATTACCCACATGGCGGATAATGATTATTTACTGTTAGTGTTACACACACTTGGAATTTTTCGCGATCTTGTGTTTATATTTGTTTTTAAAATTTTCAGGACATTTCCAAAAGGAAAAGTCTTAAGGTTTATTAAGTTTATAAAAAGATCGCCCCGTTTTTAAGGCTTTAAAAGCGGCAACCGTCATACTTTCTATCTATCTAGGTCGAAGCCAAAGTGCCTCGACCTACCATCATCCGCCAAATATCCCTGTCCATCATTTGATTTCCCATCTCTTCGACCGCCAGTCCCGTATCCTTGTCCAGCAGTTGTACAAATATTGTTGTTGGAGCCCCTCTATTTCTCTTTCCCTGTGTTGGTAACCAAAATGCCAATTTGTTTGCCACTTCTTCAGGATGTCTCTTAAGATGTCCTACTAGTCTCAACCTTCTAGTTCTGATTTTGTCGGTTACTTTTTGAAGGTGACCGTAAAGATCTTCATTACGAATGTGATCTTTCCAGCTATATCCAAGAGCTGTCATACTTTACCAGAAGAGTTGTTTTTTTCCTTTTTTTATTAAAGGAGGTTTTATTCTTATTTTTCTCTTCACAGGTTTTGGATTGGGTTACAGGATTGGGGTTTGAACGTCTTTCAGCGAATAACGACATTGGGGATTCTTTGTCGGAAGCAGAAGCCCTCAAGAAAGAACATGAAGAATTTGAAAGAACAACGAAGGTAATTGTCACCTGAGAATATTTGTTTTTGATTTTTAATTTGAGCAGTTGATTGATTGTCTTGGTTGTTTGAGCTGGGTTTTAGATTTAAAACTTGTTGTGTTGAAGATCCACGAGTGAACTTTTTGAAACCAGAATGTTGATTGCAGAACACAAACAGCACACATAAGAATAAGTCTTGTCATTGTTTGTTGATGGTTATCAAATTTAAATACCTTGAGCCGATTCAAGAGTAAAGAGATATTCAGAAAAAACATGAAAAGAATTTGAAGCAAAGGTCAAAGGACGTATTAAGGACTCAAAGTCTGATTTATTTGGATTTAACCCCATACTGTCATCAGGTTTCGTAAAATGCCCCATTGTGACTTTCATTATATTGTGTTGGAAAGTATATATTCCATGGACTGCGTTTGTTTTTATTAATATGCTTTTAACATCATTTTTCTCCTTAACCCAGGGCTCATTTCCTTTTGTTTTTCAAACCTTTTTGCCCGCTGGCGTAATCGAATCCGGAACCCTTTGGTTACAGGATCAAGATTTGAACGTCTGTCAGCTAATATCTCAGATACGGCACCGCTTTTAGTTTTACGAGACTATTATCGTATGAATGTAGATTGTTCCGTAAAGAAAGCAAATTTAGGAACAGTTCACCAAGAAAAGCTTAAAAAACTGTTCTTTCGTTAACCATTTTTTTGAGTAATACTGAAATATCCACCACGGTTCCGTGCTTTGTAAAACGTTTCTCAGTCATTTTTGTTTCTAATACTTTAGCCCTCAGTTTTCTCATCGGCTTTTAAACAATACTATTGTGTTGCCGTTACCGGTATCATTCTTCTTTAGGGCTGCTAATCGTTCAGAGATGTTGGTAGACCCACAAGTCCCTTAGACAGGACTGCTAATTTTTCGGGGCTACTGGTCTGTCAAAAGCTACTGGCCTTCCAGGGCACACAGTTTATAAAAGAAACAACCCTTGACAATTCTTGCAGTCTGGACTGCCTTGTTTTGGTATTACTTGACTGAGAAAGGAGCATCAGGGAAGTTCCAGAAAAACTCTATTAAGATGTGCTTTCAGAGAAACAACAATGTTATAAATAAAATGATGGAAGGGATCATGCCACAGTCCACTACTGTTTGCCGTAATTATAGGTCACTTAAATAAGTGGAGTGGAAACTGATGACATGGAAATGACGTGGAAATGACGTGGAAATGGTGTGAAAATGACGTGAAAATGATGTGAAAATGACGTGAAAATGAGGTGAAAATGACGTGAAAATGAGGTGAAAATGACGTGGAAATAGGTAAACAAATCCGACGAAAACCGAAGAACTGTGGAACTAGAAAAAGGAAAAGTTATACGGGTATTTATGCCTGAAATCAACGATACATGTATCA